>JAQIWH010003429.1:0-20051 GCA_034695005.1 Cryptops parisi | reverse complement strand
CACAGTGATCACCTAGCTCGCCCCTTGGCTGCCTCAAGCTAATTCCGTGTCAGCTTATGTGAAATGGAGTATAGTATTTTGTAATTAGCCCCCCCCCCCCTACAAGGTCTGTCAACTAAAGTTAACATATTTTTTTGCAAAACTTGTTCATTTTCCTTCTGTAAATATACAGTTAACAGGAATTTCTTTTACTCTTAAATTTGAAAAAGCTTTTTTTCAAAAACTGCATTTTTGGAGTTAGGCCGTTATTCCACCTAACTCCTCAATTACAACAATGAACTGCGTGATGGATAAAAACTCTCTATAGACCAAGATGAGTCAAAACAAAAACGACTAAACACGGATTTTCACTTTTAGAATCCACCATGTCAACCACAAGATTAACTTCTTGTATTTCAATAATGACATTAGTTTATTCTATAAAATAGGGGTCAAATTGCACCTTCAAATTTCGGTTGACTAAACTGCGGTTGGTATGGAAATCCTTTTTTTAAAGTGCGTGCCAGCAATAGCTACTTCACTTTCAACACTTGTCATTAGTTTGACAGTCCTGATCTGAACTCTTTCTGATCTAGAATAAACCGTCAAACGAATAGGGGAACAAGCGACAAAACTTGTATTTATCACACGAGTTGAGGGGTCGGATCGATATGACCGCACAAGTGCCCGAAGCATCTCCTTTATGGCAACCATTTACTTTTATGCTTTATTTTTTATTTTGTAGCTTTTTTATTAGGTTGACAAAAATAACGCAATCTTATTCTTGCAAATAGACATTTTGTAGTTCCTGTTTTTTTTTTTGGTAGCCATTGTAGAAATGATGTGCCAAAAGTTCATTATCCCAAATTCTCGCCTTGGAAGAAGAGAACCATTAAAATGTTCTTCCTACTTCAATTAATTTTTATTTTTATTTTGTTGAATTTGTATAAAAAAATGATTTCACCTAGACAACTAAAAATAAGAAGATTGCATTTTACATTTCATTCATTCTGGGTGATGCACTTTTAAAGATTAAAAAACAAACAAATAAACAAATTAAAAACACGTATATCGGCTCAAATAGAAACCAAATGCTTCGCCCAACTGAACAAGTTATAAAAATTATAATATCGAATTGCATGAACATCTACTAAGTTCATTTTCACTGACTTTTTTAGCTATCATTACTAATATCAATATAAAACACACTAAAACGTTCTCATACAGGGCGAGTTTTAAGTACCGTATAGTTTGGTGACAAATTACGAATCATAGCTACCAAGTCATATTTGTAGGCAATTGTCCATTTATTTATAGTCATAATCCAGTGTGCTTTCATTCATTTCTAACAGTCTAATTGGAATAAAAATTGAATCAAGAATGGATATTATAAATCAAGATACTTCTATAACAGTTTCTCTGCAGATCACCGATATTATGAAGCAGAGAGATTCTAGTTGTTAGATAAATTCGTATTTAAATTAACCATGTAAACAACTACGTATACAATGTATACAAATACTGTGTTACCATGTAGATAGTTAAACAGAAACCAACTAGAATCACTAACAACTAGAAACACTTTTCTGCATAGTATTGGTGATCTGCAGAGAAGTTGTTGTAGCAGCAGCTTGACTTATAATAATGTTTGTTCAATTTTAATATCAGTCTGGTTGTTGTTGAATAAATTAAACCACACTAGATTATGACTAAATAGACTAAACGTTTTTTAGTGCTTACATATTTTTACGTTTAAGTCATGTGTAGAAAAATGTAGGCGCTAGTCCATTTAGTCCTAATCTAGTTGGTCGTTACGTAATGACTCATAACTTCCAATGTTACAATGCAAAATCCGTGAAATTTTATTTCAAGTTCCATGAAAATACCACCATTGTAGACAGCCTCGTATTAGATTCCAAACTCAATGTATTCATACTATTCCCCATGGAACCATACTTAAAACTTACCCTGTATACTAAATAATATGTATTCGGTTATCTTTCTTTAAACACGTACTGTGTACAGTGCGTGATCTTTCCTTAAAATTATACATTATTTTGATAATTTCTTACTCAGCAAAGATCAAATAACCGGAATTTCATACAGACCTACATTGCAGTAAATTTATTTAGACATTTAGCGTCTAGACAAAATAAATAAAAAGTTTCTAGTCTAGACCAAAATATTTTTAACATTCTCTTTTCACGGAAACATCCATTAAAAAAACAGAAACATAAAAAAAAAATTGTTCAAGTCGAATATACAGAAAAACATTATAAACGTTTTATTTTTTTTATTTGCAAAGCGCAAGTAAAGAAATTTAATTCGTGATTCCAATTCTTGATTACTACTGGTGTAAAATTCAACATTCGGAGCCAAAGGTTTACGACCACTGCGTTGAAGCTGGCTCCAACTTAATCTCGAAAATGCAGACTCCCTTTCTAACCACTCAAATGGTTTCGAAATTTCAAGTCAATGGTTTTCAAGTATGCTACAAAATGGGTTTTATGCCATTTTTTTTAGGAGAGGGGGGGGGGTTGCCGAAATTAAATGCTCCATTTCTTTGCCATGAACACTTTCGACCCTTACTACGAGATTTTACGAGACACATTTGTCGCTTCAAACATTATGCACTTGATCTTTTGGCCTGGTCAATTGGGATGACGTAGAATATTAATATCTGTGAGAACTTGTAATTTTGTTTTAGCTTTGTATACCGTGGAAGATCTCAAATTTGCATTTAATCGCATGGACTAAAGCCTATTTTACAGGTCAAACGGCTTTCAATCAATTGGATGGAATCAAATACCATCGATTGATTCCAACTGTTTTTCTGACGTCATAAACTTATGCGGTTCACGTTTTATGCGTTATTATGTACGGTACATGCGCTTTTTTGTTGAAGGACTACTTTTCCAAAAATGATGAGCACAATTCTCGCGAACGCAATTGAATCAAACGCAATGAATCAACGCAATTCTCGCGTCAACCAGGAATCGAACCAGAGACCTATCATTTTTTCTTAGTACATGTTGCACTTATCCGGAATCCACTAATCCAGCATCAGCTTCGATGGTTCGGCAATTAAAATTTACAATAAAATTTATAGTGAATATTTTGGTTCATAATTTTTCAATTTACAGTAACAGTGATTATATAAAAAGTAACAGTTTAATACTTTTCTTTTTAAATTTACAGTTAATTTTGCCATATTTTTTTCCTGAGCTTCAATGGTTCGGAAAACCCGTTAATCTGGCAAATTTTTGGTTTTAAGTATTCCAGATTAATGAGGTTCCACCTGCATTCCAAATTGATAATTTCCACATTGCCAAGATGTTGTGCATCGCCAAGTATACAAGTATACGAATTTTCTAAATTTTCAAAGGTCTTGTGTTCGAATTTCCTTACCATTCGGAGTATTTTTATGTATTTTCTTTCACAAAAGTTGGAAGTTTAAGGTGAAACTTACCTGATTTCCCACTCCCTTTAACGTTACAAATCGACTGCTCCCATCACCGCCGTTTTCTTGGCTGCAGTGGGAGCGCTTGCGTCAGTCAGCGGCCAGTGCTGACGACTTGCACCTCGCGATGTTCCCGTAGTAAACTTTTGCCCACGTGCGAGAACATTGCAATGGAGAATAAACGACGCTCTTCTGTGAACTACAGAAACACCGATACACGATGTGACTTTAGTGTATGAACCACCGACGAATCCATCTTGATTCATCTGAATATTGGATCTTTGTGAATTGCGATTCATCGTCTGCACCGTCACGTATCAATCGTCTGCACCGTTGCATAATCAGCCTGGGACCGATGAGTTTGGGTTCAGTTGTTCGGTTTCTGGTAAGTAGCAGAAATTTTCTAACGTTTGTTTAATGGGTGGAATAAAGGAGTAATGCACAGAAAATATAGTTTTGAGAAAAAAAAGCATACATTTCCGGTACGTTCAAATTTAAGATTTAAAAAAATTCCTTTCAACTGGTATATTTATAAAAGGAAAATGAACAGGTTTTGCAAAAAAAAATTCTGTTAACTTTAGTTGACAGGCCTCAAGTTACGGGCTAATTTAAAAATATAATTACGCCGTTATTCCAAATACTTAACCCCATGGGTTGTTTAATTGAAAAAACAAAACAACAAATACAATTATTTTTTGGGTGAAATAAAATAACTCTACTTTTAGATATAAGTACTTTTTTATTAAGTTCAAAATATTATATAGTGTGCAGGAATGCACTGCACTGATGGGAGGTAGATATTTAGGAAGAAGCAAATACTGTAATGCATTATCTGAAATGAATTGGGGTTTAAGAGCTCCTATTATTAGCTAAAAAATAGATTAATGATATAATTTCTTTTATATTGTTGTTTGTTGAACGAACGCAAAAAAATTTTTTTTCACATAATATAGAAGTGAAGGGCTCCGCACAATATAATGATAAACCACACTTTTTTCCAGGAAAAGACATTTTTACACCAAATTGTCTCTCCGTACTGTTTCTTGCTTTTGTTACTGTCACTTTTTGAAATATTTTAGCATATTTCAGTAAATTTCAATTGATTTTGTAGTCTGCTAAGTGTAGCTTTGTGGTGTGCAACGTATGAATTTAGAACGTTTGATTTTGCATGTTGGTCGTGATATCCCATTAGAGAAAAAGCACTCACGACAATGTATGACACGTTTAACATTTAATTCATAGAATATCTACTATACATAAAAAAAAATAATACCAGTCTGTCCGGTTACCTAATTGATGAGTTTGATGTAAAAAGAGTGTTACGTAACATGTTTGCAATTTTGAGGAAATCGTGTTTAAATCTGAATTGCTGTCTACGGACTACTTCTTGCACAAATATCTTTGCATATACTGTTGTTTTGCTCAAAATTATGCGTTAAAAAATAGAATTGTACAAACACATTCGAAAATGCATCTTATTTTTTTGACAAAACTGTTTTTTAACATTCTTTTACACCAGGCCCTTGACATTCCTTTCTTAATGAATTTGTCAAACCATATTTTTTAAAAATATAAAATCGTTACTGATTTTTGGTTATCGAAACATGTCAAAAATTAAGCGATTGCATTACTTAAATGGGCGTAAAAAAATAAAAGTTTATTCGGAACAAAGTTTAAATGAGCTCGGTAGATTAAGTGTAGCTGAGTAATTAATCACGTAGAATAGTTGGCAGGTTTGACTTTATCATTGCCAGTAACATGTTTCAATTTTTCACGTGAGATTGGAATCGTGTCACTTCTAGATCTCCGGATGTCTGGCATGTTTACTTTAAACGTTTTTATATTAAATATCGTAGTGATGCGATGCCATTTGAGATTATCACAAACTCGAAAATATGGATGATAAAATTCAAATGATCAGTTTATCCATTTTTAACGTTAATTGGTGTAACGATTTAAAGCACTCGTTCTATTCAATTTACATTTTTAAAGTTACGGCCATAAAATAGGGGTACACCACAAACCGAATATAATGGGACCAAGCTTATTTCGGATAAACGGAAAATGTTGAATAGTCCGAAATTTCAATGTATAAGCTCGGTTTAGTAAAAACCCAACAACGAACATTTAATCAACACGTACAGTGTCGTTTATTTAATAAAATATTCATAGCTATACCGATAATGTCAATTATTTTTTTTTCGATAATATATACTCAAAATTGTAAAAAAAGTTTTTCAAAGATAATGTATCAATTTTTTTTTATATATCCAAATGACATATTTAACCAAATTCGGATAAACCGAAATTTCGGACTCACATTCGAAGATATGATGTAGCCTACATGTTTCCAATATTATAGATCACACAAATAAAAGGTTTCACGTTAAATTAAAAACACGTTAAGCTACGTAGACTTTACCTTGGTCGATAATGCAACAAGTGATGCACATGCTTTGTTCACTGAAAAGTGGTCTCTGCAAATAAAGTTGCATAATTTGCATCAAAATATTTAATACCTCATATTTAATATGGAATTGTTAATAAAGAAAACAAAAGCAAATTCCGTTACTTGATAAAAAATAAAACATGAAGACGATATCGTGCATCATCATTTATAACAGCGGTAACGAATATCTGTTTACTTAGCTTTCTATAATTAATGATATTGCACGGTCGATTAGAGTGGTTAATAATACAACAAATTCAATCGTGTGTTCCAGCTTAATGGAATTTTCAATTTTTTAAAAAATAGTTACCAGGGATACAATAGGTTAATATTTGCTTTGTGTGGAGTTTATGATTATTATGAACAACTGTGGCATTTTACTTGGTATGTTCTAAAAAATTACTGTAGATGGCAGTATACGTTCAATTCCCAGCTCGCTCTCACAAACTCACATTTACACTCAACGTTGTTATGATCTCTGTGGATATATTCTCACGTTTTTATGGTGAATCCACGCTAGTTCCAAACATTCTCCATACACACCCAGTTCTGGGTAATTTTAGCAATTTTAAAATTTCAATATCATTACATTATACACTAGTTGTCGGATTTCAAAGCTGGAGCAGCGATTAAGATTATAAATATTTAAATAAGTGCTGCACATCAGAGTGTTGCGACTCCAATCTTATTCATAAGCATAAAACTGACAAACTATGTACCAAAATCTGACAGAAAATTCTGAATTTACAAGTCACTTAAACATAACTTTTGCCGATTCACTCGTTTCGAATAATTGGAGAAAAATTTATTTTTATTTATTTCAGATATTCAAAGAGCTTTACTGTACTTTTATCATGTTGCCAATGTATTACAGAAAACAAAAAGATTTTTTGTTATTGAATAAAAGTACTGCAGGGCGTGACTTAATATGTGACTGGGTATTTTTCATATGTTAATTAGGAAAAAGATGAATTTCGGAACTTCTTAATGTCAATGAATATCTACGTCACGATTACGTGTTCAGATTTACTTAAAATTTTTTAAATAAATTTACAATGTATATCTAAATATTTACAAAACTTTACGTAGACATTCAGAATTGTATTTTTGTGAATGAAATATTCAAAAACTTGTGAAACATATACAAGTGGTCTAAAAG
Organism: Cryptops parisi; assembly: GCA_034695005.1. Lineage (NCBI taxonomy): Eukaryota > Metazoa > Arthropoda > Chilopoda > Scolopendromorpha > Cryptopidae > Cryptops > Cryptops parisi. The sequence goes on along the minus strand of JAQIWH010003429.1, from coordinate 13,004 downwards.
ATCGGCCAAGCCTCGTGTTAATAACTGTTAACCCACACTGTCGAGAGTCTCTTGGAATTGAAACCCTAAGGCTAGATAATGCCAAAATTTATTATTTTTGCTTGGTAAACATTAATATGTTAGAATTTCATTTCATCACAAAAAAAAACCGATCGAATCACTGCTTTGTAAACAATTTTATTTGTGTATCCTTCGCCTTGTTTACAAATTAGTTTTCTATCGTCCTTTGAACCTTGAAATTCGTTCTTGACGAAGTCTGAATAATGCCATTGGATGATCTTTTTAAAAATCCCTTCAAACCAAATGACGAAGTCTGAATAATGCCAAAGTCTTTTCAAAAACTTCAAAACCAAATCTCTTCAGTTTGATCCACTCTAGAGAATTCTATAAGGAGAATATAACGGAAAACAAAAATGACGGAAACTTGAATAAATTTATACAAATAATTAAAAAAAAAACCCTGCGCTTTTGATAATCTCTTTAATTTACAACCTCGTACTTACTGAAACAGACACGAATATCATATACGTAAATTTTTTTTTTGGCTGAAATTATGTTAAGTGTGTATTTGGATGGATCAGTTTTATACTCCGAATGAATAACTTCTCGCGTTATGAGTTAGTATAAATAGGTAGTGAACTGTACATAAGAAAAACAAAACATTTATCTTTGTGCACATCGTTGAAATTGTTTAAAATGTACCTATATCGTCAGCAAACACTTTTTGAAGAAAAACGGACCCTTCGTGTGATAAAATTTCAGAATTGAGTGGACATCTGTCTAATGTTCTACCACCCTAGCTTATGTTAAAAATTTCAGCCCTGTAGGTCATCAGGATCCTACCAAAAAAAAAAGAGCCCAAAGATGTTAAAGTTAAACAATTTTAATCTCAAAATATGTTAAATAGGTTGAAAACATAAATGACAGGTTTAAAAAGGAATTTAAAAAGATATCACCACCACCTGTTGGAATGATTAACGGAGACTTTCGCCCCCTCATATTTGTTTTGTCTTTGTGAAGAAACATCACCTCAGTTTTTCTTTAATATTCAAAAATTGTTATTAACACATTCATCTTTATAGAATATATTCTCGATTTGTTCCATTGTTTTGTATGTCATGGCATCTCTTGTTATTGAGATTTTGCGAAAATTTCGTCATGAATCAAAAATTGCATTATTTCACAATTCCCATTAATTAAAAAAAAAACAAACAACATAACCGCAGTAGACAATTTGTTTTTTTGCGTGCCACTGCATAAAATCGCATAATAGTGAAATCTTCTAGCATAAAAAGCGACCATTCTGGTAAAAAATTTCTTATTGAACATATGTACCGTGCATATATGAGATGATTAGCTATCTAACAATATAATTTGCTTGGTCTGTATGTATATATGTTTGTTTGTTTGTTTGTATGTATGTATGTATGTTTATGTCTGTCACACCGAAATCGGAATTTGTTTGCTGGTGCTGCTCAATTATTACGCTCAATTTAATACACTAGAATGACGTCATGTTGCCAGGCAACATGATTTAAAATGATTCCGTCATTGTTGACGGGCATATAGCTAGTAATGTCCTAATTCTTTTGCAGTAACACCACTCAGAATTAACAACTTTGTATTGAATCTGTACGAGTTTGTCTTATGGGAGTTGTAATTCTACATGAAGTCACTTAAAACGTGGCTCGAATCGCAAAATGTTATCTAAAATTGAAGAGAAAAGTTGGAGCTTTTATTCGAGCTTTTACGAGCTAACTTTTGTTGGAAATAAGCTAACAGGAAATTTGTAAGGCACTAATGACGAATACATGCTGTGACTTCTATTTTCTTCCCCGAGAGACAACTTTCAACGCATGTGGAACACGACACAACTCGCACGTTACTTATTCAATTATTCCTGCAATAATGGTAGCTCGTGACTAGGACAAGTTAATACGGTGTTTAATTGTTAAACTACACGTTAAGCTTTTCTGTTTCAAACTTTGCAAATCGCGTATCTTGTGTGTATTTACTTTTTCGTAATATTTTTTACTACGCTTAGTTTATTTTGGGTTTCTAAAATGTGTTGAAATTTTACTGTAAAAGAGCATTATTAATTTATTATACTACATGCGTTATTTTTAACCGACTTAAAAAAGGTCAACGATTCGACGATTTATATTAGCTTCACGTGTGAGTTTGTCAGTTCGTGAGGATTTGTGAGTGAGTGAGCTGGGAATTGAACGTATGCTGCAGGTGTTTAACGATAATACACTGTATAGTCCATTATATCAAAAATCGTATAAAGTGAAAAGAAAATAACAAAAAGCGCAAAAATACATTGCAAAACTCAAAAATCGACTTTTTCAAAACTCGCATGAATCGAATATCACGTTACTCAAAGATCGTATTAAATTAAATTCGCATAAAGCAAAACTACATAAAAAGCATATTTTTATTTATAGCATTTTTAATGTACTTTTTTTAATAGACAGTTTGTTCGAATTCATCAATAAACAGTGACGTAACTAACTGTAAATGATAGTGATAGTTTACGATTAGGAGAATTACTCACCAACACATAACGGGCTGAAATTTTTCACCATCCTGAGAAATATACTACAATGCTGAAAGTGCAAAGGTATCATTTGTATACAACATTCGAGTGAAGTTCCACGCTGTGCTGCGAACTTAAGTGAGCTAACGTGAGTTAAAGAAAATGTTGAATGCAACAATGACGAAATAAATAAATAAATAAATAAATAAATAAATAAATAAATAAATTGTCAAAATAGCGGAAAAAGCCGTTGTAGCCGTTAAAGCGGGTTCTAGGCCATCTGCAAAAAAACTCTCTCGCTTCATGCACTGTTCGAGTACAGTTACATTTTACGTACCACCATGGTCACGAAGATATAACCGATTGAAAATTGATACATTTATCGCAAACACTCTATATTTACACTTTTTTGTCCAATCTTTGACCAAAAATATGATTTACATTTGGCTGTTTTTTTTTTGTGTGTCCCAAAGTACGGTTTACATTTAGCTGTTTTGTCCCAAATTATGATTTACATCTCTCTCAGTAGTGTAATTACAATTCATAATTTATGTAAATTATTAACATATTATATAGTCCAAAGTGCATTGTCTATTTATTCATATGCATATAATGAGGATTATATATTTTTTATTTATTATACAAGATGATTCAAAAGTTAGGGCTTAAGTGGGTTGTCGAGTTTTCGTGTTAGCAATTTTCCATTTCGCTTTTCAACTGTTAATTATTTTGATTTAGTTTATCTATTATGTGAAGCATAATTTTTTAAAATTTTATATTGAGTATTTATTATAGTCACAACGGGTGTCATTTGAATGGCATAAATTTGACATGAAATGACACTGTTTAAAAAAAAAAAACAAATTTTACCAACTAATTTACATACCAGAAAGACCACCACATTTACATTATTATAAGCCAATAAAAAACTTATTATTTTCTAAAAGTGTCCATAATCGGAAAATTTCATGTGAAATGTCAACCAAATTTTGGGACAGAGAGAGTAATATTCCAATACATAATATCGTAATTCTTTACAAATTTAATTTAACTAAACAGATGTTTGATTGGTTGTAAATTTTAAAGCAGTTTGCCACACCAAACGTCAGTTTTGGATTTATCGGGCATTCGCAGTAACGAGTTAGCGATCTGTTGAATTCTCACTAGATATCACTTTTGTTTGCATTGTTCTTAATTGCTATTGCAGAATGCTAAGCCCGCGCAATCTATATTCATGAAAACGTTTTCAGTAATGGTACAAGGAACACAAAAGCTGAATGTACAGCATAGTAATAAGCTTGTTTAAATTGGACCAATAGCGTAGATTCATATTAGCCATCACTTTGGTGGATAAAGGAACACCGAAAGCGATAAAGTTCACTTTGAAATTCTAGTACTTTGGCTGGGAGTGTGTGTGTCTCATTGGTGAATATTAATAGGTTGCAACTTGGGAAAGCTAATATCGAGTGAAGATTTTCATTTTAATTCAGTTTCCGTAGGAAATCTTTAATAGAACTTGAGCGTACGTTGGTTTTGTGCAGGGGAATTATGCATATTTAAAGATATACAGCTAATGCAAAAGTCTCTTTCGACACTGTTCTCTAAATGTTTCAAATTTATTCCATTCTAAAGCTTAACTTTGTAGTGATTATTCTCTGCAAGTTTAAAAATTTTTTTAAAGGATTAACTTCTATGAAGTGAATTTCGGACGACAGTGTGTGGTTAAGTAAGATTTAACTGAATAAAAAGCGTCGCTAGGGGGAACAAGGGGATTTTGAGCTTTTTTTAGAAACAAAATGTCAGACCCAATGAAAATTTTGCAACAAAATATTTTTGTTTGCAGAAAAGGAATTAAAAATAAAGTGATAACGCTCTTTCCTCTTAAAAAATTACATCTTTATTACATTTTCTTTTAACTTTCGAAGCATAAAAAATATTGATAATTTTTGTCGCACAAACTTAACAATAGTACCATTTTTTTCCGTCGTGGTATTTTAAAATTATTTCAAAAAATAAAAATGAGTTATTTTAAAATTTGTATTTTATGTCACTTAAAATTTTTTTCTTACTTATCCCAAAATAATGAAAATAAATTATCCAACAATAGCGATTAAAACACACCATCTGATGCAGCAGCTTCACTGCATAGCAAAAGTTGTATGCAGTAAAGCTGCTGCATCAGCTTTGTGTTTTTTAATCGTTATCATTGAATAATTTAGTTGGGTCGTTAGAAATAAATGAAACGATTCTGACTATATGGGCTCATGCCTACAACTTTCTAAATATGACTCGATATCTACAAAGCATTTTTTGAAAATTAATGTTAAGATCAATAAAAAATAGCTCCATTTGAAAGACCCCGCTTAAGATGCTATTATATCCAAAACTTATATTAGCTTTTTTGAGTATAAAATTGTGAATCTTTGGCTGGGACACTCGGTATAGTATCTTATGAGTCATTCCGCGGTCAGTTACGTTACATTTAGAGAATTTCAATTGCTTGAAATTTTAATTTTACAGTAATATATTAGTTTCACCCCTAATTTACAATTTCCATTACATTTTCCGTAAGTTATATTTAACTTTTTTCATATTTGATAAATTTATTTATTATAAATGATAAATAAAAAATAAAGTATAACGGTCACTTACGTTACACGAAATGTGACAGTAAGTTACTTGCAATTTTATTCCTGTTCGGTTTTCATGATTTGAGAAATAAACTTCTTGTCGATTTAGATAAAAAGTCTTTGGTGCTCAAAGATTTGTTGAGGCGTTTAAAATACTTCATGTTTAAAAATAAAATAAAAATGAAATATCGTTACAGTAAATGTTCATTTACGTTATCATTCTGAATTAAGAGTGTTTGAGTAATGAAAACTCAAAAACTAATCCTTTCAATTAAAATTTGAATAATATTTTATACTTTTTGTATATAAACACTCGAATAACATCTGGATTTTAAAACATATTAAACAATTTTAAAAAGATGTAGACAGAGCAATGTAGTGATCAAGAAGCGTGCGTTTAAGTATAAAACAAACAAATCGGTGTTGATACACGCATTTCTTTAACGAAACAAACAGAAATTTCAATGTTTTATGTTCTCAGCATTGCACTGGTCCAGTAAAATAGTCATCATGTTGCAAACTTTCAGCTTATTTGCTATGTTATCTATCCTGTTAAACGAATCAACCATTACTTACTCCTTTAAGCTCTCCGTGCATAAACCGTAAATTATATAAAAAAAAATTATCAGTTAATAATAAAATCGTGGCACTAGCAAAGCCATACATTGAAATAATCCCAGACTAATGAACTGCAATTGAACCATCCAACTTAATCTACCTTCTTTCCATCGTCCTTATTAGATTCACAAGCAACGACAGCATTATGAATTGGCTCTTTTTTTCTGAACAAACAAATATACCATCGAGTATTAGGTACATACACGTTATTTCAACAATAATAACCAACCAATGTTAATTGGTATAAAATTTATCCAAATTACCATTGGAATAATCAGCCGTTCGAGCAATTCTTTAGTTCGCTTAATGTTGAATTTAAAGTCTTTATCTATCTAAACAACAATAATGAATGGTTCATCCAACACTGAGTGTAAGTTACAAAAAAAGGAAAAAATATTGATCTACATTATTAACTAATTAGCTCAACAAGTGAACCAAGACAAGCTACAAGTCGTCACAACTTGTATGTAAACTATCGCAACTATTTCATGTTAACAAATTACTTAAGCAATGCATGGAGGCAAAAAATGATAGCTTACTACGCCTAGTTGACAACCAAATCAGTCTTTGTGTTTTTGAAAAGAGGATTATCGGTGTAAACGTTTTCAACACCGACACTATTGCATTGATCAGTAAAAACCTTAATTCAAAGGTGCATTACTTTTTCATCAGGAACTTTTTTGCAACATGCTTTGACGACAGTTTGGACCTTACAACAAATATATAAACACACAGACACAGTGATTAAGCCATAATAATAAAATCTAACTTTACAAACTAAAAAATTCGTACTTCTTCATCGTGTTCAGCATCGTAACATTCCTTCCTGTGTGTAGAGAAAACAAATGTTAGGTAATGACAACGAGTCTCTTATAATCTTTCGTACTAGTGCTGTGTAACCATTTTCAAATGTTTTGAGCCGATAACTTAAATGAGATAGGTGATAAATAGGCGGAAAGAACGTACATACTTTGACTTTATCTGCAAAAAAGAGTGATAAGATCAACACATACCAGGCATAAGACACATTGTATGGAATTCATCGTGAATCGATACCGATGTTTAAACTAGAAAAGGGCCCTGCGTTACTTAACGGGTGGAGAAAAGTTTCGAGGTTTTATAGATGGCTCTGTTCAAAAGAATGATAAAATGTGTAAATAAGTCGTGCAAATAAACCGTATAAATATAACATCTGTGTGAATTCAAATTAGAAATACTGTAATAATAATAAAAAGACATATTACATGGTGGAAATGGACGATTCAATTCTTGTGCAAGTGCTTTGTATGGTGAACATTATCTCGCCTATAAGCATAAAGAAGAAACATACAAAATGAACGAAACACACATTGAACCACCACAAAAAACTTTTTCTGTTCGCATTTCAATAATTGTTACCAAAATGCTATCAACAAAACAAGCCTATCAAAATTTGCCATTAGTACTCACAGTACTACTACTTAACCATGTAGCTAACTTCAAACTACAGCTTCTCTACGTCTACTGCCTTCTATTGAAGTGTTCTATCATGAAAAAAAAATCATTTTTTATAAACTAATCCTAAAAAACTGATAGAGATGTAGCAAACTAGACGATCGAAATATTAGGATCTCCCGCTCGTCAACAAGCACGGGCCACAGAAAAGTTGGTTTTCTATTGTCCAACTTTTATGTCGCCCACGCTCATTGGCGAGGGTTTTTTCCTGTATTTTGCCTTTTTAAACTGCCTGTGAAAACAATTTTAACACCAAGAAAGTTTTGGAAGTTAAAATAGCTTTCTAGGATTGGGAATGTTAGATGAAAGATGGGCTTTATCACCAGGATCTTAACTTTTTTTGTTACCATTTTTTTATAAACTCACTGACCGGGCCAGAGGTGAACTTTTAAATTTGTTTGAATCATGCAAAATTAAAATATAAAAAAATAAAAAGCAAAAACTCACTTCAACTTTATCGTCATCTGCAAAAACAGTGCTGACCATAAGGCCAACACATACCACGAACAAGTAGTGTGCAAAATTCATCGTCAATCGATACAAGCGTTTAAAAATAACAAGTCGAGATGTTACTGGACGGACGAAAAAAACGTTCGAGTTTTAGAGCCAACTCTTATCACAAAGAAAAATGAAAAGTGCAAATAATAGTCTTGCCAATACCGTGAGAATAAAACAAAAACGTCATTACTATAAAATAAAAGTAATACATGTATCAATTAAAATTATTCATAAAGAAAAATGAATTAAACAACAAGAGAAAATGTGAATGAAACTGTGAAACAACAAGATTAAATGTGAATGGAAAACCCTATTCCTGTGGAAGTGGTTTGCACAATTTCTCTTTTGACGCATGAGAAGGAAACACGCACACAACATAAGACTGGCTTGCGAAATCATATTTCATTATATGGTATTTAGAATGTATCTTACTGTTTGTTGTATTTATCTCGTTCGGGATGTAAAATTTAATGAATGAATAAATAAATACATAAATAAAAATAAATAAATAAACTTTACCTAACTAAAGCTCTTTTTTTCTCACACAAAGTGAATAGCAGCTCGAATCATTTGTATTTGCATTTGAATCAACCATCAAGAAAACAAAAAAATGTTAAACATGCAAAATTATACTTGCATGAAGATGAACTTTAGGTAATTTAGACACAAATTCAATAATTTTGCAATTGTACAAAATTAAATTTGCTTTGATACTGATACATATACCCTTAAACTTGAAACACAATCCGTTTTAGAAACTACTTTAACTTTCAAACAACTTCAATTTCCCCACCCTCAAATACATAATGAGAATAAAAACTAAGGTAACCAAAAAAGGCTTTTATAATTAACTCCACCCGGTCAGTTACCTAGGGTAAGTCTTTTTTGGTTACCTTAGTTTTTATTCTCATTTAACTTTCAAGTTATTCGACTTTTGAGTTAAATTTTTCCATAAGAAATCATGTCCCTTATTACGTGGAATGACTTTTATGCATAGACTCCCAAGTTTATATATACAGTATAAAACTGAAATTATAGTCAGTGCTGCTCTTAAACACCAAAACTTCACCTGTGAATAAATACCAACTGAGATCTAGTTCCTGGTTGTGTTCTCCCAGCTCTCATTTGGAAGTATTATCAGTTCGATAGGTATATAGATCACTTGACAACCGAGGAAGAACAGCAAGAAAAACAAAGAAAGCTTTATTTAATTGCGTACTCTCCACTTGTTTGTTTGCTGAAACAGAAGCAATCGATATAAAAAATAATAATAATAATCGTTTTATTACTATTTTTATGACATCAATTTTTCTGCTTTAGGCTTTTTGATTTTGTCCTTGTTGGTGTTTGTGTGGTGCTTTTGAAAATCCCAACTGTTACGCAGGAAGTTTGAGCTAGGAAAGCGAGTATTCATTTTCAATGAAGAAAAAAACACCATTAACTTTTCTTTTGTGTGACTTTTTCGAAATATTTTTTTTTTATGAAGTTAGTCGGGGAAAGTGTTGAAACAAGGACTTGAAATGAGCGGTTTGTTAGTTGAACAAGAACTTGAAATGAGCGGTTTGTTTTTTGAACAAAGGGGTTGAAATGAGAGATTTATGTATGTCGCGAGGTTTTCTTTTTTCAAGCATTTTAATTTTTTGGTAGAAAAGAGCCTGAAATTAAAATTCTTAATTATTCTTTCAAGCTACTTCGAGTTGGAAATAAATGCGGATTTTCGGATGTTCTCGTTTTTAAGACTAACGCTGACTTGGTGTTAATTACTTTAAATGATAAATTCCTTAAATCGCGCTGCAAAGTAGGTGTAGCAATACCGTTGTAATGTTTAAAGCTCCCTAGGTTTAGAAATGGTCTGTAAGAAGATGAAGTTAATTAAAATTCATAACAATTAGTGTTCAGGTATTCAATTGTTTAGATGAAATTGCATAATAAGATTTGGAAACAAGTAATTATAACAAAAAAAATTGACTTTTTTACCACCTCGTAATTGAAGGCTCGTCCAGAATAACGTTGCATCTAACAATTTATAGTTTTGAGTAAATGGCAAAAGAAGTATTGAGCAACACATTGTCACCTATTAGGTGCCCAATTTCGAAGTGATGTATGTATGTATGTTTTAGGTAGGTATGAGTTTGTCTATCGACAGCACTAGCTACGCCCAAGTATGAAGCGCAGTTTTCCATAATAATCTCAATAATGAATTTTTGTAACATACAACGTTATTCCGGGCAAGCCTTCAATTACTGAAACAAACACGTGAAACTATATTTTGGTTGAAATAGGTTAAGTGTTTATTTTGACGAATTGGTTTTATACTCTCAACAAGACGAATAACTGCTCACATAATGAGGTAGTACACCATAAGTACAATAGGTATTAAAACTACAGTATATACGAAGTGAGTCAAAAGTACGGTTCCATTGTAATATTATAAGGCTATTACAATGACAATTTTGAGTTTTGGATATAATAGCACCTTCATAAGAGTATTTACAATGATGCTATTTGCATTGACCTCGCATTGTTACAAACCGGAAATCGCATTGGTACATTGGAAACTATGAGTCGTAGCTACCAAAGTCATATTAGAAAGTTGTAGTCACTGGACCATTTAGTAAGAATCCACTTTCGTTGTATTTATTTTTAATAATATGCAACCGAAATAAAAATTTATACAATAATAAAGAGGTGCCCCTAAAACAGCTTTGCTGCAGGTTACTCGTGCTATGCGGTGGAGTTAGTTTTAGTTGCTGCATCGTTAATTTAAATACGAATTTAAAGATGCATAACAACTATGAACTAAAATAACTTCACTGCATTGCATTAATGACTTGCGGAAAAGCTGTTATAAAGGCAGCTCTTTACTGTTGTATCAATTTTATTTCGGTTACATTGTTGTAAATAAATAAATAAGACAAAGGTGTGGGGATTCTTACTAAATGACCCGGTGACTACAACTTCTAAATATGCCTTGGTAGCTATGACTTATTGTTTTCAATGTAAAAATGCGCTTTCCGGTTGGTAACGATGCGAGGGCAATGCAAATACTGTACCACCATTGTAAAGACCCCTATGAAGGTGCTATTATATCTAAAACTCGAAATTGTCATTGTTTATTTATTTATTTTTATTAACTCGGTCTGGGTGACCAAATTGTAATATCCTTTATAATATTTCTGTTGAACCGTACTTTTGACCCGCGTTTTATAAGAAAAAAATCATTTATCTTTTGTACTTTTTAAGGAAAAACGGACTCTTTGTGTCACACTCTTTGTGTGACAAAGAGTAATTGACTGGACACATTGATCCGTCTAAGTTTGATACAACAAAACGTTGCATGACCTCAGCTTATGTTTAAAATTTTCAGCTTTGTAGGTCATCGGGAACCAAGAAAAAGCTCAGATGTTGAACCATTTCAACCTTGTAGTAAGCTAAATAAAAGAGGTTAAAAAGTACAGTATTTGTATTTAAAAATACATTTGACTGCAGGAAAAAAGTTATCGAAAAACATGTAATATAAACCATTTACAAGTAAATAAAATAAAAAATTAAGATTTGATCATTTGACATAAATAGCTGTTTTTCGCTTTGTTTTATAGTATACATGTGCTTTAAACCAGCGTTATTAAACTAAAAGAATTACACGTGGTAAAAGAGTTATACCGAATAAAAAAGTGTTTTTGTAATTACGCGACGTTTCGCTACTCTCCTAGAGGCTTCGTCAGTTAATACAAAAAGTTAAGGAAAAAAACTAAAATGCGAAACAGTTTAAACACCCGTTGATCTGTCTCACTTTCATTTCTTTATCTTACCTTTATTTCTTACTTGAGAAAGCTTCTAAGTAGAAGGCGAAACGTTGCAAAGATGTTCAAAAATGTCTGTACCGTGCGGAAAAAAATTCTTTAAAAACTTTTTGTGGGTGATAAATTATTTTTTAAGAGATTGTGTTCACTTAAATTACGGCGTCGTTTCTAAAACTTTGTTGTTTTTTTTAAAGTTCCTTTGGCTCGACTTTATAAACAATGGACACATTTTCTTTAGTCAAGAGAATTGGAGCGTCAGGAACAAAGACTGCTCTCGAGAGACAAGTACAAGGAAAAGGCAGGAGACGAAAATCATCTCTTGTTTTTTTTTTTTTTCTACTTTTATTTTTTGTTACCCCTCGTCGTCTTTCGTTTTTTATTCATTCAGTTTCTTACATTACCCTTTAGCTACTACCATTGCGCTCAAGCTAGAAAGAGGAGTAGTAGAAGTAGTGGTAGTAGTAGTGGTAGTAGTAGTAGTGGTAGTAGTAGTGGTAGTAGTAGTGGTAGTAGTAGTAGTAGTAGTGGTAGTGGTAGTGGTAGTGGTAGTAGTAGTGGTAGTAGTAATAGTAGTAGTAGTATAATCGATTGTTTTGGGGAAAAAGACCACAAACGTTGCCTCCCAGCATTCTTTGGGACTTCTCCTTCCAGCACTAAAATTAATGCATCCAATCGACGTACAAAGAGAGTGCTTCGGTAGAGAAAATTGATACAATACCGGATGGCATTGGCATGAAAGGGAAACGTATTTTGCATAGCATTAGCCTCGAGCTACTTCGGACGTCATTGAGATCGTTTTGAGTAGGCTTTGTTGATTCCACTTTTCCACCTGACAACTGCTTCTTCTTCTTCAAGAGAGACTGGAACCTTTTCGCTTCGAGTCTTTTATTTACTCGATAAACTACATTGAAAGAGTTACCTGCTTTTTAAACATTATAAAAATGAATGTTGAGGAAATGTTGATTTTTACACTTTATTCCATTGCCGATTCATTCTATTTCCCCAACTGAAATAAAAATTGAAACATTGATAATGATTATAAGGCAGGAAACTGCTATGCAGATCATTCATACTATGCAGAAAGAGTTTTCAGTTAACTTTAAAGTCGTATTTAAATTAGATTAACCGTGCAAACAACAAACTCACGCAACATGTTCCTATAACAGATTCACTGCAGCTCAGTCTTGCTATGCAACAAAACTGATCTGCAGTGAAACTGCTAAAAAAGCATAATGCATTTCAATCACTATTGTTAGTTGAATTTTTATTTCGGTGGGATTATTGGAAATAAATGATGCGATATTGGATTGTGACTAAATGGACTCTTGGCTACACCTTTTTAAATATGACTTATACTCTATCCCAAATTAGCTGGCACAGAATTAGAATTGGAATTGGAGGCAGCGAGATGAATCAGCAAAT
>JAQIWH010003428.1:0-20062 GCA_034695005.1 Cryptops parisi | reverse complement strand
AAAAAACAAAAAATATTGAAAATGGTCAAGCAACCAAATATTTTTTTATTGGATCACTTCATATGGATTGACCCTTTTGCGGATCGTAGCAATTCACTTACGGAACTCTGTGAAGATGAATTGTCGATTCAGAGGGTCGAATTCCTGAAAATTGATCATTGTTTTGAAAAATAAACTCCTACGAGCTTTGTTCGTTGTTTTGTTGTAAATTTTTGCAAGAATAATTTCCAGGCTGTCTACTTGTAAAATCTGAACAAACAAGTTTAAAAAAACGTATTAACTAAAAAGTTATTACAGTTTTAAAATCTCTTTGTGACTTATGACACGTCCTGTACATAATATTTATAATAGTGTTTTGGAAATTAGAAAAGTATGTTGTTAAAACTTCAATAATAAATCAAACTTGCACATATCAAATTTTCATAAAGTGACAAAATTTTTCCCTTCAGTCATCGCACAAAATCGCACGACAACCAAATTTTCTCGTACAGTATACATACGAGGAGGATTTCTACTATCGTCGAAATTTTAACGAAACCGCATATAGCAAATTGTTTAACTCGATGATATATGTATGCATGTACTATACAAGCATAAAAAAAAACAGGTATATGTGTACTCTTGCATATAGATATGCATCAAAACGTGTGCACGTTATGCATATGTGCTTATGTGTCATTTTTGTGCATTGTATACTGTGTTATTTATTATACAGTGTCCAAAAAAGAACTACGGAGTTTGAAATTAAATTTATTTATAGTTTTATTACACGACTCTGTGGTTCAAATGCAAAGATATTTTATTTAAAAAAAAAATTCTATTTGCACCTTTGATGTTGTTTTGAGCATATTTTATGAAGCTACTATATTCAACTTTTAATTCAATGAGTGTCCACCAGATAGCAGCAATAACAGACCCGTACAGACGCGCCGTGCTGCAATAATGTACAGAAAACCCAAAGCCATAGAATTAAAACCAATCATAAAAGTCATGATTATGCTCAGTGGAGTCAAAGGTTAAATTTTCGTTTTGATTTCAAATTAAAGGGCTGTAAATGGTGCACACGTTGAGTCAGTACACTTACACGTAAATAAACTAATGACAATTTAATTTAATAATTAGTTTTAATAATATGTTTTACACACATATCCTTTTCTCCTAATCGGAATTCTTTTTCGGACACACTGTACAATAACAGCAAAAAATGCATATTGTGAAAAACGTCATATACTATATCTCATTCCACCCAATCAACCGTTCAGTACCCATCTCAGTAATAGCAGCAGAAAAACAGCATAACCTCTACCACTTACACCCCCTCCCCATCCCACTCACATACATACATATACACTCAGCCATGTTTTATGAGCTGCGCATGCGCGTAACTCGTCTTTCTCAGCCCGCCACGGGCCATATGGGGCTCTTTTAATTTCAACCATAAAGTCATCGGTGCTTTACGTTCAACATTCATAGCGTTCCCTCTTGGCAAAACGACAGCTTTTTTTTTTCACCCTTTTTACTCAGCTCACCCGATCACTGTTTTTTTTTACCCACCCCTAATTTTTCCAGTTACAATGCTAAACTTGCTCCTTATTTTTATCTCCCTCCTTTTAGTAATTTCAAACGATCGTCTTCTTCTTCGTCGTCTTAGCTTCGAATTTTAAAAGAGCCAAAAAAAAAAAAAATGGAGGCGAAAAATGGTTCCAATTCTCACACAGTTGCTTTTTCACTCAATCCTACCAGTGAAATAAAAAATCAATTTTTTTTTTCAATTTTTATTTTATTTTAATTTCTGGCGGAACCGCCAATTTCATCGCCAAACTCATAATTATTCCTTTTCTGTATGGCAGTAGTGGCGTAAAATAATCGCTTACACACTGACGTTTTGAGAAGAACAAAAGAGACGAATTTTATTTTCTTGTGCAAAAGTTTAATGGGCTTAAGTCCCTGAATTAAATTCACCCCACCCCCGGTCCGGTTTTTTTTTTACTCAGTATTTTTGTGGTAATTTACACTCTATCGACACAAAAGCCTAATTCGGTAACTATTCACATTAATTTGTCAACCGTCAGATGTGTAACGAAAAAAAATTATCTACCCAAGAAAAACGCCATTAAAAATGATAAGACCTTATTACATAGAAGCTTTTGGTGAGAAAAACATTGAAACGTTTGTTTAATCTAGATTTCGTGACAAGAAACGTCGGTTCACTAAGCTTTAAAGTAAATTTACACAAAGTTTTAATTTATCTTTACATTAAAGCTGCCAAAAATCATGGCTGCTTTTTTCACAAATATACTGTTTTTACAAAAATTTCACAAATATACTGTATGTATATATTTCAACCTTCACAGGTTATATATGTTATCAGCAAAGTATAGAATCTAGGCATTCAATGAAACGTTTGGCCTAGTTTGACGAAGTATGAATATCATCTTCTATACGTACATTTAGGTTCGTTAAAGTTTAAAAAATATATAGGCTATATTTCAACCTTTACAGGTTATACTGTATATGTTAACAGCAAAGTATAGAATTTAAGCATTCAATAAAACGTTTGGCCTAGTTTGGCAAAGTATGAAATAACATGAAACATTTAGGTTAGTTAAAGTTGGTTTAGGTAATTTTGTAACATGTATCCAAAAAAACAGTTTGAACTTAAATTTAAGTTTACCTTATAAATGACTAACATACTGTAGGTTACCTCCCGTTATACAAAAAATTGCGCAATTTTAGATATGGCAACTCGGAGAACTTGTTGACAACTGTGACTTTAGCTTCTTTTCAAACCAATAAAAACTGGATGGAAAGAGAATTACTTCACAGTTGTTCACAAAAGTTTCACTTGCCCATGAATTGCCAAACCCCAATTTGCGTGGTTTAGGAAGCCGAGCTTAGAATTTTTCAAGTCCATTATTTCGATGCTAATTTCATACAAACATTCTATGGAATTTTTCTGTTTTTTTTTTCAGAAAATTGCACACTAAACTGTTTCTATGAAACATTTAAATTAATCATGGCATCGGAATAATTTAACGTTGTTTAATCTTGCTTTCAAACCATGAAAAATTTGTTAAATAAAGGTTTTTCGGTAATGTTATTCCGTGTACAAAATTCAATATTCAATTTAAATAAAGGATGTTAACCCAAGTTAATTGTTCATACAAGTTGAATTAAATATAATTTTTTAAGAATACGCTTTATACATAGTTTTGCGAAGTTAGGTTTATTTAATTTATACTTTTATTTCTTCTCAGTGAGACACTAAAATTACAACTAAAAACCAAATATATATCCAAAGAAAAACAGGTTTGAATTTTCTTTTTGTGTTACAGTATAATAATTTTTATTTTACATAACAAAACGGATTAGCATATACGACATATATAAAAGAGTACAACCTAAATTATAGTAAAGTACATCTTAGAGCATATTATACAAAACAAAACAAAATAAAAAAATAAATAATTTTAAGTTAGTACCGGTACTTATCTGAATGATGTACGTGTGTAAATATTAATGTTATTTTAATGTACACATTGTTTGTAACATCCCTTATCTGGGCAGATAAAGGCTATTTTTCTGAGGTGATACGGTAAGTCGTTCCACAAATGGAAAATGTTATAGGGAAAGCGATCATTAAAATGTTTTGGTATATCGTGAGAGAGTATAAACTTAAATCTTTTGTTTTTTCTAGTTTCTGGAGAAATGGAAGTATAATTATTGACATAGTGAATAGGGTGTGCTTGGACTCTAATTCCACGAAACATTTTGATAAATTTATTATAAATAATAAATTGTGGAATTGTCATTAATTTTCTTTTATTTATAAAAGAGGATATAGATGTGTATGGACTGAGTTTGAATAAGGTCCTGATTATCCGATTGAAAAAGACTATTATTCTTTGGATTCTGTATTTTGGGGCATCAGAGCAGAAATAATTGCATATTGAATGATGGACTGTACCTTTACTTTAACAAAAGTCTTTTTTTCTCTGTGTGTGAGTATGTTTTTCAACCTCTTTGCTACGTAAATTATCTTGTTCAACTTAATGTACCTATATAATCTCCAAAATTTAAATTTTGATCAAAAATCAGACCAAGTATTCTATACTCCATTTCACATTAGCTGGCACAAAATTTGCTTGAGGCAGCCAAGGGGCAAGCTAGGTGATCACACCATCTCTAGCGCCTAACACCCTTGTATCCATACTGGCGGCAGTGGCAGCAACTGAAAAGTGTGAGATGTACGCTCGTCAACCATTGGCTGATTCATCTCGCTGCCTCGAAAATAATAAGGTCACAAATTCGTCCTTTTTTCATTTAAATGAGACATTTAACCCAATATCCTGGTCACAAACTCAAACTTTTAATGGAATAATAGTCATTTTCTATAGTTTTTAAACTTAACAAATTGAGAAATAACACTCATTACTCAGGAACAGAAAGAAAAAAATTTGTTTGTTACATAATGTGCTTGGATACTCGATCGTACCAAGACCGATGTCACCTCACCTTTCGTCGCCAAAAAGAATGTACCGTTGACATACTGCGGTCGTTGAGTCGACGCCACCGTGTTGGAAAATTAAAGCTTTTTGTTTTGGCCCATTGTCAGGTGCCCAAACGAAATGACTTATTGAAAGCCTTATTGAAAGTGGTATATGTATTTGAGGTCTAAAAATATTGTGGAGATGAAAGTCTTCGGATATAAGTGGGGAGGGCATTCCAATCTTTGTAACAATTAAATGGATACTGTTTTCCTAGTTTGTAATCTATGATGCTATTGATATGAAATTTATACGATTGTTCGGTGCGGCTATTTTGATTATCGTTGTATAAAATTTTATATTTGTGGAGAGGGTGGTTTTGGTCGTTAATTACGACTGTTAATTGTTTCAAATTGTGATATTTTATAAATTTAGAAATAGTTGGAATTTTAAGTCTTTTTAATTTTAAGGTGATTGAAACATATTTGAAAAACCCAAAAATAACCCGAATTATAATATTGAATGCAATTGTAAGTTTTTTTATTCTAAATTTTATTTTAAATTTACCTACAGTATGGTATACCAGGAGAATCAAAGCCATTTGTAGCAGCAGTGTTACATTACATAAGTTCTGATTAAGGTACAGTAGCCCTCTAACATGAATCATGATCAGTAAAACTCATAATTTTTATTGTTGTCACTAATACTTATAGTTGTTTAATTTTGGTATCGTTTTGTGGTGTTACATTACTCCGATTTACTAGAATGCGTTAACCATTGAATAAATAAATTAAATGGAGTCTTTAATCAACGAGCCTGTTATTGTGAAAAAGTACATTAAAAATGCATTTTAAGCATACTCTTTGTATGCTGGCATATAGCATTCGTCATATTAGTTTTTAATCAACAGCATACAGGCAGTAACACTCGACACACTCAGACGAATCCATAGACATCTCATTCATCAAAATCCACCGAGTCGTCTTGTTTTTGTATGCACAATCTTTATATATGGAATATAGCGTCCGTCATATCAGTTTTTCATTGATGTCATATAGCCAGTATCACTCGTGAGAATAAGACGGATTCGTGGACACCTCAATCATCAAAATCCATTGAGCCATTTAGCCTGTAGGAGGGTCTAAAGAATGTAACGTCCGCCAGTATGGTTTTTCTTTTATTTCATTGATGCATATTTTAAAAAAGCATTTTTAATGTACAGTAGATCTATTGATTCTAATGAAAAACTCCATGGCATCCCATACTGAGCAACAAGGTGATTCTGTATAATTGTATTACGCTGCCATTTTCTGGAAAATCCAGAAAGTAATTACGTTAAGTAACTAGCTGGAAACAGTATGAAGAACAGTTTGATGCAAAAATGTCATTTTTTGAAACAAGTGTGACTTATCACTATCTTTCCAGAGCCCATCATTCAATTAGTAAAAATACAACTCGGAGTAAACATGCACAAATGGAGATTTCAGACCATAAGTTTAACGAATTTTTCTTGTGTAGTACCGCATCAACAATGGAATTAAATTTATAGTTTTAATTAACTCCAACATACTTCCCTTGAAGAAAAACTTAAGCCACCCGTCACACAATACAGGGTATACCCAAAGTCCCCATCTATTTGGAATTAGGCTAATAAATATCTTAAAATTATTCTAACGTATACAGTGAATACTCTCTTAGCGACATCATCGGGTAAAGATCAATTTGAGTAACAACTTGCCTGCATCAAGCCATTTTGTAGTCGTATAACGTCCAATATTTCACGACGGCTTAGTAACCGATGACAAAATAATTTTTTTTTGCGATTTTTAAAATAAATTAATAATTTTGTACGTATTGCAATTTGTGTGAACCTGAACCATTTTAATTGTATCAAGCACTTTATAAATATTTTATTATTTCATTTTATTCATTTATTATGCTTTTAATGTTTATATGTACTGTGTATTATTTTTCATTTAAACTGTATTTGAATATAACATGTTATTTCGTTTAATGGGTGATGTTTGACTCCTGGAACCAATTACTCATTTACCATTGATTTAAAGTGACAAATTCGTGTAGCGACGGACGTTGTAGAATTTCCGTCGTTACGCGAGGTTACGGTATTCGTTTACATAATAACAAAAAACAATCAAAAAATGTAAATCATGACATACGTACACATTTCCATACTTCAATTATATTATACACTTGCACCATCGGTGTCACTACAAACGTCAAGCCGGTGTTGCATTGCGGAACACACTCACAAGCATTTTAGAAAGTTGTTAAAAGAGAGAGTACTAGGTACAGTAATTAAGCTTAGAACAATGTAAATACCCATATTTAGTATAAGCATTAGCGTATAATGATGTCCGGAAAACAATTACTTAAAGTTCCCCTTATTTGCCAAATACAGTAGTGTAGTGTGGGCTACGGGTCTAGGTCGAAACACCGACAATCAAAATACCGACAAAATAATACCATAGTTTAAAATACCGAGTTCAAAATGCCTGACAGTTCAGTATTTTAACGTTAAAGCCACAAATCAAATAATTAATCTACCCTTTATCAAACTTAACATAACCTCACCAAAAGTTGAATGACTAAATGAGACTACTCTTTGATGATAGAACGGTATTTTGAATTGTCAATGTATTATGATTGTCAGTATTTATTTCGATCGTCGGTATAACGACTGAGACCAATGGGATACGTAGCAACTTCAGGGAAACCGCACTTATAGTTGAGCAAGAATTAAGTCCTAAGCAAAATGTTTTTCTTTCAACTATTTGTAGTTAGAGCTTTTTTTAAATTGAAAAGAGAAACATCTTCATTTTAAAAAATTTCAAAAATAAAATAAACCATCACCACCAAAACTATTTCTACGCCTACTACTTTTTCCCCATTAAAAATTCACTTGAAAAGAGACAAGTTACTTGACTGGTGTTTATCGCTATTGATCGCATCGCAAAGTCATTAATTACTATTCATAAAACACCCTGATCGTTTTTTCCGTTTTATATTTTGTGTGGAGGGCATAATAAGAGCACAGTATGAAGCGGGCAGTAAATATTTAACACATCATCATACACCCGGTTTAATATCAACGCTTTTCTATGTGAGCCATCGACGAAAAACTCGTCTCACATCATTGAATGCAATGTGGATATATTACAAGTACAGTGAATGAATATTTGTCCATTAAATTCACCGTTCGTGTCTCAGAAATAATGTCACCAAATAATGTATAAAAAAATAAATATAAACCGTACAGCATCATCCTCTGTTCTTTAGTTACAGTATTTCGGCACGTATCAGTCCTAATAAATCTAATATACAGGATGGCGCTGACTTATTTTGTTCAAATACAGTATTAAAAATTAAAATACGGTGGAGCTACATATACAGAATGTCCTAGAAGTCTGGTCCCATAGGCAGTTTGTTCTGGGAAACGTTTGGCCTACATGACATTTATTAGTGAAAGAAATTTAATTAACCATATATAAGGCACATGCATTTGCTATTGTTAACTGCCATGTTATAACCCTCTGAAAAATATTAAATAACAATATAAACAAAACAATGATATATAAATGAATTATTATAAAGAAAAATTATTATAACTATGATCAAAATCGAAAAATATTTGTTGTACGAGGAACTGTCTATGGGGCTAGATGTCTGGGACACCCAGTAAATGTTATGCAAAACATATCCAAGCAGTTGCACAATTGTATCATTAAATACAAAATGAAATCGAAAACGTTGTTTGCACACTTGCTTCTTGCTTCATCATCCTCATCCAACTAACGAGCCATAAAATACATATTCGCATTAAAAAATCGTTTTGCATAAAATACATGTAAATTATATGTACAAATTTTTATACAGTACTTTAAGTACAGACCACACAATATACGCTCCGCTCGTACATATTTTTTATACATACACAACATATTCAAATACATAGTTGAATTCGAAGAACATAAAATTTTACTACTCTTTTTTAAAATTAGTTTGCAGTGTGAGTGCATTCAAATTTAGAAAAATAAATTGTTGACTTTACAAAAACATTTAGTAAAAAACAAAATTGGATTCCTACCTTTACAGTATATTCGATAAAGATGTCTCGAGGTGGTCACGATGCTGAAATTTTATGCGATGTTGTACTGTTACATATACAGTAGTATACGTTCAAAATGGTCACTCATGTTGTCACTGAATTTGCAAACATCACAGATTCCCTGCAAGATAAAGAAATATATATATAAGCCAAACCACTACATTGAATAAATGTACCTGCTGGATAACTTAATGATTAGTTAAATTAACTTGATGCGTCAATCAATTTAACGCATAGGCATCGACTTGCACGGCGGCAAGGTTAGCGTTAAATATTGTTTATCCAATGAGTAAGTTTATAATAATAACTACTGCAAAGCACAAAGTTTATACTGCCAAAGTCTTTTTGTTCGTCAGGCCGTATATTTTGCGATTTTCGCGAGACCCACTTAATCGTAAAATTTACGGCCCGCGAAAAAAAAGGGGGGAGGGGTTGACAGAACAATAGCGCAAGAAAAACTCAATAGTGAAACTTTCAGCTTCGAAAATCAATCAATATATCATTTTCGTAAAAATAGGCCTTCACTAGAGCATACATTTCAGATACATATTTAGTTTAGGGTATCCCTATATCCAACATTGTCGTGATATTTTATACTTACATTAAAATATAACATTTTCAACATTAAAATATAACAATGTTAAAATAAATTTAAATTAAAATACAGGGAGTCTCCTAAGTTCTCTAAAACCACGAGTAATTTTTTAATTAATATATCAATCATAATGATGGAACGTGTACATGTTTTTAAACACATGTATACAGTACATAAAATGTCTGTCATCATAAATTGAAGCATAATTTAAGTAAGGTTCCTAACTTACGTTTACTTCATTTCAATCATTATTGTACTTTAAAAAACATACGTTTGGTGCTAGCCCTATGATGATGCCTGAATTGCATAAGCCTCACTGTACAATTAGGTCAATACTGTACAATGATTTAACAACCTACTTGAACGCTTCTATTTTTTAGTGCAATAATTACAACAACAAAAAAAGATTTTCTTCCTAACTCTACAATTCAATTTGTCAACAGCCATGAAATCGAATTTCATCGATTGTCTTTTCATGCAGAAAAAAATAAAATAAAATTACACATTCAAAAAACCACAACGAGGATTTTTGTTCGTTTTCCCCGATTAAGGGGAGAATAATAATGCTCATCATGATTTATCCAATACCTGAGGATTTCTCCTCGTGATATATAAGCGTAATTAATAAAAATCTTAGATGAAGTGATCTATCACCCAGAGGGATCTACAGTTACCATAGAAACTAGGTTCTTAATGTTTTCTTTAAAGAGGCATCCTTAACAAAATGAGATGGTGAAACAAATTTATCTTATGAGATAAAATAGAATTAGTGCTACTAAACAAGTCAGAACAACCAAACTATAAAAATCAATGCACAAAACTAAAATCCACACATACAAAAATCAATTCAAATCAGGCGTGCATATACAGACCTCCAGTTTGGAGGCCTCACACAACATAAAGGGAATCGATACATAATTATTTTAATATACATACATGTTTTATCGATACATCTACTATCATATAAAAACCATGCGAGTTCTTCTGCCCTGTCAAAATTACGCGAAAACTAGAAGGCGTAGGAAGCTGAAACTGAATAGGCGATTAGTTGACCTCCCAAAAGAGTGCACCAACCCATTGGCGACTTAAAATTGTCATCAGGAGATGTGCGACAAATATATAAGTGAGAATTTACTGTTATGCATGGTTCCTTTTGCGGAAAAATCGTAAGGCCTACGAAGTTGAAAATCAGAAGGGTGGTAGATTGTATCCTTAAGGGGAGCATCAAATATTTGACGACAGGACAGTGTCATCGGGCGGAGGAGGTGGGGCCAGCCTGGTAAACCGCGCTGCTTTGATTAGTGGTGAGTAATTTAATTTGCGTTACCACTATCTCTGTATCGTTGTGTTGTGTCAGGTGGTATACATTCAATTTTCAAACAGCACATAATTTTTTTTAATTCATTTAAAATAAATAAAACTTTCAACCGAAAGGATAGTCCCACTCAAGAATGATTAGGTTTCCATGTTTCAAAGATGGCATTATATTTTACTATTACTATAGTTTATCTTACTACAACTCTATCTTATCAACATTCAAATTTTCATTGTCGTAGAACGGATATCCTGCTCGCCGACGTTCCCTGGTTGGAGATGCCAAGTTTGAAACAATTGTCAACAAGCAAGCCAAGGAGTCGTTTTTGGAAGAACAGCGAAGTTTGTCAACTGAAGATGACCTCACCGAGGAAGAAGTACTCGATTACAATACAGTATACATCTCAGCACAATAACACTTGACACCTCATACAAATTAACCCCTACAAGGAGAGTTCATATTTAAGTTTGTTTGCTCAAGGATCCCATTAACTTTTTATTTGTATTAAACAAAAACTCTTGTTCAAATTTGAACTCTCCTCGTAACTTTTGAGCATTGGAAGTGTTATTCACAAGAATGATCATTAGTGGTTTATAAAAATGTAAAACTTCTAATGCTCTCAAAGTCCAACTAAACCTATGTAGAAGAGTCTACAATGCATTTAACGTCAAATACAAACTATCATTTTAGGTGTTTCTTTCGTCTGGATTAAGAGAAGATGATGACCAACCACGAGTTACAACTGTAATTCTCTCCTTACGAGAAGGGATGACCGCTCTAGCTAGAATTCTGAAAACCATTGATGTAAATATAATAACTTTTGTTTATTCATTTCGCTCATATTCGATTATGTACACTAGGTGTCACGGAAAGTGCTTTTGTTCTATGTCTAAACCTTGGTAAAAAAAACAAACTTACAAGTATTGGAGTTGCCATAGTTGGTTTGTGGTGAAATTTCACGTTAACCTAGATTTATACAAGAATCACATCCTTTAAAAGTATCGCATAAATTAAAAATTCAATACCGTATCGAAATTTTCATAAAGTGGCAAAACTGCATCAGCCAGCCAGTTCAGTGAATGGTGCAATTACCGATACCGCAAAAAAATCACGTTAAAAACGGTAGTGAAATGGTAGTGGTAGTTAACGGTAGTATATATGATGTTCTCGCCTATAATAAATGTCAGGAACAGTTTAATTTTTCACATAGGCTTAATAGCAAAATCACATACAATATACAAATTTTGCTAGTAATTCTAGAACTATATGTGCTTCAATTTCACAGCTTCGAATCCGGTGCTTTAAACAAAGACACTTTGTATAAGCCTCACAGATACCTAGGTTTTTGCAATTTGTGTGCGATTGCATGTCATGAAACAAACTACTTACCAGGACTAATAGAAATGGTCTCTTCCAGTTATGAGATAAAATGCCTGTAAAAAAGTAACCTGGTTCTTTTCCGAATCTGTTAGAATCTTCACGGCAAGATCTTGCATATTGAATCTCGAGCCTCGCATCAAGCCAATGTGGTCATCGATGTTCTTCTCCGTCTGGAGATAACACGTGGCTATTTGTTGCAGCTAATTAAAACGCTTCGACAAAGTGCATCTCTGGTAGATGTCTGCATACTGAGTGATCAACATCTTAGCATTAAAGGTGAGTGATATTCGCAAAACGCAACAAAGTACCGTACCAAAGTCGAACTTTTATATAACAACTTTTTAGATCCATGGTTCCCGAAACACATAACGGATCTGGATCAATGCAACCATCTTATGACCAAATATGAACCTGATCTTGATCAAGATCACCCTGTAAGCATTTAAAATGTACTATTCGATACCTAACATCAACACGCTTATATTGCATTATTATACGTCGTTACTTTAGGGATTTGCTGATAAAGTTTACAGGGCTAGAAGGAAAGAGATAGCAGATTTGGCCTTCGATTACCGACAGTAAGCTGTGAATTCAAATTTTCTCCACAATACCAATATATACAAGTAGTGTTATATTGACAGTGAAATTTCATCTATGCAGAGGTGACCCAATCCCAAGAGTGAAATACACTGCTGATGAAATTCGTACCTGGTAAGCACTAACGAGTTTCAAAAATCACCATTTTATATCATTTTGTTATATGCATTGTCGACATCACAAAGAAGATGAAGCTATCTTATTCTGGACTGAAGCTTGTTGGTTACATTAACTTGTTGATTACATCCCGGTTCCCTGCCCTGATATACATTACCGTACATAGTATAACATCACCAAGACATAACTTTTCCACAACTAAAACAAACATTTAAACAAATATAAAAAAAAACTCCTTTATCTTTTCTAAATGGGTAGCTAGTTTACAATCTCTCCAACATTTCGCCTCCCTCACAGAATTTTTTCAAGAAAAACCCTTTGAACTTATGAAACTTCTCATTGTGTGAACATCTTGTCTTACTGATATCACACTTTGTATTTATAGTCAAACCTCCCTAATGTGGCCACCTATAGAAAAACAGAATTTTAGCGACTTAAGGTGGCCACACTTGAGAGATTCTACCAAAAACAGTATGCAGCATGAGGATACTGTAATACAGTATAAAGATAAAGTCACTTATTGGATCTTCATAGTACTGTACTGTTTGTCTTGATTGAAGAGGTCTATCATCTAAGTCTTTCGTCACCAGGTTAAAGTCTTTCCCTTTGTCTATAACTGTTGCACTAGTCTGCTATACTAGCGGTTCACGACCGGTAGTACGCGTACCCCTGGGGTATGGGCCAAGAGTCAAGGGGTACGCGAAAAAAATTCAGTAATGGCGGAAAAAGGTACAAAAGTGTCAACAGTGTAAAATAAGTCAAAAGTGATAAAATTATTTACAAAATAATGTTTTTAAATTGTATATAAGATTATTATTGATAAATTACATGTGTTACAATTCACTGTACTTCGGATAAATGCAAAAATGTATGTACTAATTGTTCACATTTCAATTATGGTACTATACATTGCTAATATTAGGGGTACAGTTTATGGAAATAAGCTGCCAAGGAATACGCAAGTGAAAAAAGGTTGGGAACCGCTGTGCTATGCAATACCGAGAAGCTAAATTCCAGAAACTCCTTTATAGGGCACATAAAGGAATCATTCTCTGATCAATCATATCATTGTCATCTTATTAAATCATTGTCAAATGAGTATTTTAATCTTATCAGTTTGATCTCTAGTTCACCAATAAACAAGTTTTTAACCACATAATGGAGGTTTGGAAAAACTTGTTTGGTTCCAAATTGGCCTGGCCACTTAAGGGAAATGGCCACAGTAGAGAGGTGGCCACATAAGAGGTTAAATGTTACCAAAAAACATGCATTTTTGGAGGGGCAGTTTTGCAATGGTTACATAAGAGAGATGACCACCAAGGGAGGTGGCCACCAAAGGAGGTTTGACTGTACACCATGTGAACTCTTTCATTCTACGAGCACCTTATATTTTTTAGGCTATCTGTTTACAAGCTGTTCTCAGTTTTAAGCACTGTGACTAAACAAATGTCACTAAACTTTGAACAAACGTTGATTGCCTCCCCCGACGTGCACACACATACAAACAATAACACATACACACATTACAATATTATTTTATCTAAAATGTTACGCAAACACAATAACATTTACCTTATTCTTTATTAAGTTGATCAGAATATGGTAATATCGTCGTTTAAATAATATCTGCTTAGATAGGATTTACTGTAAATACAGCAGACCTGTTATATGACAGCCTTCAACCTTGCGCACTTCTATGATGTTCTCACTATATTAAAATGTTGTTTCTGCATACACTGTACCAATTTAACTTGAACACTACTACAATCATTAAAGACAATATTAAAACGATAAAATTTGAAATGCAGGGGGACTGTGTACAAACAGCTCGTGGGTTTGTTTCCAACTCACGCTTGTCGACAACATATTGAAGTGTTTCAGCTGTTGGAAAAAGAATGTGACTACAGGGCTGACAATATTCCACAACTGGAGGATATTTCCAACTTTCTAAAACGTATGTTGTACATCTTTCTTCATAATAGCCAAACATTAGGATTATTTAATCACTAAACGTTTGTACAGTAAAGCATTAATGAAAATTGCCAAAAAAATTTTATTTAAATTTTTAATAATTCTAATGTAGCGAAATCAGACAAACTAATTTTATTGTAAATGCATTTCTATTCTGAGAAGTTTCAAACTTGTGTTATAGGGCGTACAGGATTTTCTTTGCGACCAGCAGCCGGACTATTGACTGCACGTGATTTCTTAGCCAGTTTGGCCCACCGTGTGTTCCAGTGTACTCAATACGTACGCCACAGCTCTTCTCCCAACCATTCGCCAGAACCGTAAGAACTATAACCGATTTTTTGCTTTGCGATGAATATGTTTGTTTTTCATGCACGTAAACGTAATTCCAAACTTATTTTTCTGCAACACGACACAAGGATAAAAACAGCATGTATACCACTCCAATGAAATACGGCGGTTTAAAAAACATATCATCCTTGCATTTAAATTAATGATCATCATCCCACAAACTCTGACATTCGACTCCTTATCCTTGGAGGGGAACCGATCTGATTTTCATGACAACAAATTGGAAGTGGATAAAAAACAGTTGAATCTAGAATAAATAGCCTATAAAAGCCATTTATAGACTCTTCTATTACAGACCAACCATGTTTTCATTTCAGACACGTGCAACTCAATTATTTTTTTTAATTTTCAGGGATTGTGTTCATGAACTGTTAGGTCATGTACCCATGTTGGCTGATGCAGAATTCGCGCAATTCTCTCAAGAACTTGGTCTGGCATCCTTAGGGGCAGCCGATGAAGAAATAGAGAAGTTTGCTACGGTAATTCACTTTCGTCTGCTCCACACCTTGCACTTCTAACCGATTGTAAGATAATTCCATTAATGCAGGAAGCTAATGATATTTAATATTAGATTAGTACAGTGGCTTCTATCAGTGATCACCTTTAGCAATCTTCTGTTTATAGTGTATCTCTTTCGTTGTTTTTTGCATCGTTTCACCAATGATACATCGCGGTTCCAATGTTCAATTATTATCCACTTTGTTTTCATTTTTGGTGGTTAAAAGAAAAAGGATTACTTTTATTTATCGGCACCTAGGCACGTGCAATACTGTACTACATTAATCAATGTGGATTGTAATTGCAATCAAATTAAATATACAGGGTGAGGCAAAAGTTGTGACAGATAAATATTGCGACAATTATTGGTGGTATGAAAATAAATGCTGATTGAATATTGTAATGTCTATCGGTCATGAGATATTCAATGCAGTTAGCAAAACTGACCTTAGGTGTCATTTTCAAGGTCATCCAAATACTAAGTTAATATTTATCACACACGTGATTTAGAATGACGAAAATTTTAACAAAATACTACGCACGCACGAAACAGATCGAAAATGGAATTTATAAACCTATGTATATGAGCCAAACAAGTACGGTATAACAGAGAAACAAAGCAGGACAGCTGCAACAAACATGGCCTCCCTGACAATGAAGTGGTGTCCCTTAACAACCTACAGGTGTTCCCACAACATTCACAGTTTTTCGCATTATACAGTATTAATATTTTTTATTTTATTTTATTTATATTAAATATTCTGTGCAAGTTTAAAAGTTTGGAAACATTGAAATGAAAACATTATTAAACCCATATAATTAGATTTATGTCAGAACATCCATGAAATAGTATTTGAATATTCTGTTATGCAAGATATTGTATCTGTCAAGGCGTATAAGAGCCGTTCACAAGCCATCAACTTCCAACTTTCAGTCCCCCCCCCCCCTTACGGTATCTCAAAGTTTACTTCGCAATTTAAAAAACACACATTTGCTGCAGTGTGAAAAAACGTTTTCACCATAAAAACTCACGTTCAATACAAATACACTTTCCTCTATTAAAGCCACGGGATAATAAGTAAGATTACCAAAAATCAAATGAATAAAAATATTAAATTATGAATTTCAGATGTATTGGTTCACTGTGGAATTCGGACTGTGCAGAGAAAATGGAGAATTGCGAGCCTATGGAGCTGGTCTCTTGTCCTCGTTTGGAGAACTCAAGGTTGCTTGTCAACTCTAACACTTTGTTTGTTGCTGTTCCAATTGTTGTCTGTACTAATCCACTTGCTTTAACTATCATGTAGCATGCATTGTCTTCCAAGCCAGAATTGCGACCTTTCGACCCCAGCAAAGCATCCATTCAACCTTACCAAGATCAAGATTACCAAGACGTCTATTTTGTTGCTGAGAGCGTTGACGATGCTAAAGCCAAATTCCGGTATTAATTTCTTCACCTTTTTCTTTCATTAGTGTATCGGTAGTATAGTAATAATTGTTATGTATCATTTTCTTTACTTCATAGGAATTGGGTGAGCCTCTTCATGAAACGACAATTCGATGTTTATTACGATCCTTACACACAAACAGTCCGTGTTCTCGATTCATTGGGAAAGTTTGAATCGCTCTTGTCACTACTCAAGACTGATACGCTACGCCTTTGCAATGCTGTTAAAAGGCTCAAATTTCATTAAATACAAATCAATATTTATTATTATGTATGCTTCATGCAGCTGTTTTTTCCATCTAATGGCGTATCTACTCATGAGTTTGTGTTGCATGAAAAATTTTAGTTTAAAAAAATAGTAATCTTAGTGTGTCAATTGTTAGTTATCAAATCTGAAAAGTTAAACGAGTTG
Source organism: Cryptops parisi (assembly GCA_034695005.1). Taxonomy (NCBI): domain Eukaryota; kingdom Metazoa; phylum Arthropoda; class Chilopoda; order Scolopendromorpha; family Cryptopidae; genus Cryptops; species Cryptops parisi. The sequence continues at coordinate 2,769 of JAQIWH010003428.1, read as the reverse complement.
TTTTACTACTTAGCAAGTCATGTTGAGCTTTAACGTGGAAGAATTAAAACTGTATTGTATCGTATGTAAGCCAAATTCAGCATACATGTTACATGTATTGAATAATTTTATTATCCGTGGGACCAATCGAAAGCTAATAAATTTGTTGTTCTTTGCTGCAATGACAGACAGCTACATTTTTTGTAAGCAGTATAGGCAACCAACTCTCGGTTTACGAACGAGTTCCGCTCTAAGACATCGTTCGTTATACGATTTGTTCGTAATACTGTATGTATCTTGCATTCCCTGAGTTTTTAAAACAGACCTGCGTATTGTAGTGTATTGTACATACCGTATATATTAAGACGGTGCACGATTTTTGACCAAAAAATTAGTATATAATCGCTTGTAAAAGTATGCTGATCGTACTTTTCAACTTTTTAAACAAAAGCACAGTATCAAACCAGGTTAAGAGGTTGTACTAAAAAAAAATCCTCTCTATACTCCAATTTGCAATCATCTTGTGGTCAGATACACCAAAATATCGAATTGAACACTTACAAACAACATTTAACCATATTATTCTTACACATCGTTAACTTTTTAAAAAAGAAATTATGACCATCAACCAACTTATTTTCTACAATCGATTCCTTGAAATTGTAGAAAATTTCGGAATACTTCCCATCCTCTATCTTTCATCTCTGCTTTTACTAATATCTCACCCGACACTAAACGTATCACTAAACGATATAAAATTACCCCCCTTCTGGAACGATCTTCCTTTCCAAATTAAAAAAAGTTTCCTAACCTGTACCCATTTTTGTTGCAAATACAAGTGCAAAATTTAAAAAGTTGTTGTTTACTCACATTATTTTTAGAAACAAATTTTAAATTGTTTTTATTTTCTGTGTTTGTACTTTAATGATGTTGTTGTTGTCTCTATGGAACGAAACAATATAAATAAATAAATAAATCATCTATCAAACAAACAGAATACAGGATATTTCAGAGTTCTTGTTATATACAGTGGTGGCCAATAATGTTACAACCATAAAGATTAGGCAAAAGTGTACTAATTTTTTGCAATCGTTTGCATAGTTTTGAATATGTTAGTCTTTGTTTATGCCGAATAACATGTACAATATACGAGACGGGACAATTTAACTCCCGGAATGGCTGCGTAGTATCGCCTGTGTGACAATGTGGACATGAATACGTGCTTATGCGTATTTAGACATGTTTTAACTAGTGCATGCTAAAACAAACCAATAGGGCCATTAGTGAGTGAGTAATTGCAAAACTAATAGTGATACCAAGCGTATGTGAGAGTTTGGCGTAAAAGTGAGTGATAAAAATTTAGAGCAGTGCATTCTGCAAGCCATGATGTGCATAGTGCCGAAGACTTACTGGCTAAGAAATCACCAAATTGAATCATAAACTTCAATCACCTGTTCAAATTACAAACTTCTAGGATCTAGAGCAGTAGAGGGGTTCAAAAGGAACAACTTTTTTCTATGCGAAAAGTTCCGAATAAAATCGCGTCCCATTCTGCTTGTATCTATGGTGATGACTGATGAAGTCAATATGTTGTGTAGCTCACAATAGAGATACAAGCAGGATTGGGGGTCTGTATCACATGACGCGATTTTTTCCGGAACATTTTGCACAAGAAAAAAGTTGTTCCCTTCAGACTCCCCTACATGTCCTCCTAGACGTTGGTAATAGGGTCTCTAAACCACTCAATATAGCTACAGAAGCAGTCTACTACAGTACTTTAAAAGTGATAGTAGCTGCTAGTGCACAATTGTGTACTTATGTTTTTCTACAAATGGTTTCCAGAAATTAAATTGTCACACCTCGTAAAGGCATATAAGACTGAGGAATGAGTAGTTCATACTCTCAATTCGTACAGTGGAGAATAAAAATTGAAGAGTCTGGTGTAAAAGAGTGTTAAAGTTTTTTATTAAAAATTACCTAGAAGCATTTTTGGATGTTAGATGCAATTCTACCTTCCTGACGCATAATTTTTAGCAAAACAATAATATGTGCAAGATATTAGTGCAAGAATTGTGAAACAGTTCAATACAAGTTCAGATTTTTAAACGCGATTTCCTCGGAATTGTAAAAATGTTACCTGACACCATTTTACACTAGGTTCTTCAATTTATCTAAAGATTGATCATGCGTGTTGTCAAACTACATGATGGTGAAAAAAGTGCTTCAGACATTTGAACGATCCCAAATGTACATAAAGTACTTGTTCCACGAATTAATCAATGTTTTAAACACCGTGGAGTACTATATTCCATGTAAAACAGCCAATGTTGCAACAATTCTCTCCACTTTGTACTCACTTTATATGGTTGCATCATTTTTAATCACCATTGTACTTCTAAGGCGTACAGAAGTCCGAAATGAGCAATTTTCTCCCACGCGAAAAGTTCGCGAAAAATCACGTCACGTGATACGGACCCCGAAAATGTTCCCTGTATTGTGATTGAATTGCAAAGCTTGCTACCACTGCAGTGGAGCTTACCATTGAGGCATAGAGATAGCATTTTAAACTTGGTATACTAATTAATCCTGCGTGATAATTTTATCTGTCAAATTTGGAGACATCCAGTTCGCGTTAATTACGACCTTGGCAGTATTTAAAGACCGGTTTACCTGGTAAAGTGTTGCCAACGCTCCGATCCACTAAGTTTCGATCTGGTTGCATACAATCAGTTAACGAAAATAAAATAAGAAGCATGCAGCGTTTAAGTGCTCAAAACCATTGGATGTCGA
>JAQIWH010003427.1:0-20062 GCA_034695005.1 Cryptops parisi | reverse complement strand
ACATCCTACATGCAGATAAATATTAATCCACCTCATTTATCAATCTTTAATCATTCTAAAATAACCAGACACCTAACTTTTCCTATTTCTCTTTCCATAGCATTTTATTTAACCTCACTCAGGTAACTTTTTTTTCATTGATACGTTTTGTTCAATATTATTTGGAGTGTTCATACCATTTTAACTATTCCTATACCATTTGTATGCCTGTTTGTCCCTTTGGGACGGAGAACATATTAAATAAAAAATAAATAAAAATAAACTGGCATATATATATAACCTTAGACACTGATTCAGGTTAGCCAAAACAACGCTGTGCGTTATCGCTAGCGCCCGAAGCGGTTGCTCTGTTAAAAGAACAGCATAAACGTGAATGTGTGAAAAGAGTAACTAAATGTTATGAGTTAATCAATGTACAGTCGACCCTCGTTAAACCGCCCCTCTATAAAACGCAAATTCCGCTTATTGCCACTAAGGAACACAAAACCAATGTATCTTCCAACACATTAATCCACTCTGTTTAAACCGCCAACATCGTTTACCACCAAACGTTTATCGAGAATCAAGAGTGGCGGTTTAAAGAGATTCGACTGTAGTTTTTTGTACTTTTTGTAATTTTTTACTTTTTATTAAATTAACAGACGTATTCAAAATTTAATACAACATTAGATAGATTAGTTTGGCAATTATTGATTTATTTTATAGTTCAACAAAAAATTCTCATCATAATACATTTGTAAGGAAGGATTAACTAATACAAAACCCAGATTCGTTTAAAAGGTTTAATGATATTTTTTCAATGTAAAACCTATAAAAAAAGTTTTCAATTAGCTTCGTACTGTTACACTTGGTGGGATTCAAATGAGCGTGTTTTTTTTTTTTTTTAGTTTTGGTTGAATAAGCCAATGTCGTGTCTGGAATTGAACACTAAGCTGATTAAGAGATTCCACTATCGATCGTGATGGAGATGTTTTCGTTTCTCATTATGAACTCTGACAGCATTTTTCAATCAGTACATTTCGAATGGGTAGGGAAGCTATAATCACTTCAGTGCCTAATCCTTTTGCAGATACCTGTTTGTTTAGAAAGTTTCGTTCTTTTTTTTTCGATAATAATAAAAAACTTTTTTTTTTACAAAAGGAAAATCTAACCCATCATGTTCTCCAAGGAATTTGAATTACTATCTTTACCAATCAATAGTATGGTGATTTCTAATGTTGCTTTTCTTTACAATTTGTTTTCAAGAGAACTTTAGTCATTGATAATGTTTTTGATATTTCTTTTGCATACAGATCATGTATGTATACCATAAACAAAAACGACGTTCAAGTAATTCCAGCTTAATTTTTTAATGTTTATTTTTTTTAAAATTATTATTTGTGGATGTTTATTGCTGAATGTACCTGAATGAAACGTTATTCAGTAGGAAAACTGTATAAAAATGGTAAGATTTTGATGAAATTTATGTTAGTTTATTTTGGTGTTGTCGGCTGACTCAAAGATGAGAAACTCTGTTTTGAATTTGAATTGAAGTTTGAATGTTACGAATTTCTGTTTTCTTTAGAAATTAGCATGTCTGTTTTGTAGAGCTGTTTTTTTTTCACATAATGTTTAATTAAGAATGTTTTCAGTTAAGTTCCCAGCGGATATTTTGATTTTAAGAGCTAGTTAAGGTATTGAACCGAACTTTTTAGTTTAGTTAGGTGTGTTGCAGAGAAGTATATGGGCGGAGTTTTTGCAAATTCTGCAATAAAGTCGTTGCAGCTGTGACGTTTGCTGTTAAACTTTTAAAAACAAACATTTGCATTAAAATGTTTGAAAAAATTTCGATGTCTTAAACATGATATGAATAGTATTGGGATTTAAAAAATATATGAGATATTTTAGACATAAGAAAAATGTCATGCGTTTTGTAATTAAAGGATCTGGTGTAAAAGGGTATTAGGTAACATTTTTACAATTTCGATGAAAATGTGTTTAAAGACGTGAACTTGTCTTGCTATCTTTTCGCTATTTCAAACTTTTTGCATTAACATTTGTGCTCATATGGTTGTTTTGTTCGAAATTATGCGTTAGAAAATTAGAATTGCACCTGACACATTCGAAAATATTTTATTATTTACACACTCACATGCAATTTATAAATTATAAATATAAATTATTTAAAAATTTATTAATTTATTAATAAAAATAAATAAAATAAATAAATACACCCTTTTACACCAAATCCTTCAATAGTAATACTAATTCAATAACAATTAATCTTTCAATTGAAGTTGTTAATATACTGTTAATTAGAAAGTCCATTAATCCTTACTGGATATTTCTATACGCTTTATGTTTGCTTCATTTGTGAGAGAGTTTGTGAGTAAGTAAGCGGTGAATTGAACGTATACCGGCATCTACAGACGTTTATGATATATTTGTAGTCCAACGGACTAAAAATCGGATCTGAAAACCGTATAAATCGAAAACGGCTTAAGTCCAATGTAACAAAAATTGCTCAAATCGAATAAAAATCTGTAGAAATTGAAAATGGAATTACTCGAAACTCGTATAAAGCAAATTTTACATTACTCAAAGATTTCATTAATTCAGATTTGCATAAATATAAATTGCATAAATCAAAACTATATATATATATATATATAAAAAGCGTAAACTGAAATAAGCATTTTTAATTTTCTTGTTTTCATCGTTTTGAATATACTGTACATCACATTTCGCGTTGCTTGCATTTAAAATTGATGTACTTTTAAAAACTTAATTTTTTTTTATATAAAACACTAGTTGTAAAATAAATTCTAAAGAATGTTTTCCCAAATGAGAGCCACTTTACACCATGACCCTCGAATTTTAAAAATATGACTGACACGATGAGAGAGAATCAAGTGTATAAAATCCCATTTTACGATGGTCCCAATTTTTAAAATCCTAAACATTCTTCAAATAAGAGTATTTTTTATGAGTTTCGAATGACTCTCTTCGTCCTTCCTTTTCTTCGCCTTTGAGTTTTTCGTCTTTATGTAGATATATATGTTTCCCTAGAGTTGTGGAACCAAACTTCCACAAGGAATTCAATCTCGGAAAAACTAACATTTTGAAATGTGCACGTTTTATTTTTACACCAAGTTGAAATTAGAGTTTCCCGATTTTTCTTCAGTGACAATTTTAAATTTCTAATAAAATAATAAATAACTCATAAAATAACTAAAAAGTGTTTACACATACAATTTGAATTTAAATATGGGTTTGCTATTTACCAGAAATTAAAAAGTTACATCATTAATATGATATAGTTCTATTTTTTTAATTACTTTTTTTAATGAACATAAACATAACTGACTACAGGAAATGGTAGTTTTTACTTATCTTCTTAGTTATAGCAGGTACATGAGATGTCAAGTTATACCTAAGTCGGTGGAACTGGAGTAGACGTTGACTCGCTCTTCGAATTATTTATTAGGGCTTCAAGTTTTTCGCTCCCTTTTTTTTTATGCACTTATTTTTGTTGGCACAAATCCAACATCAAACTGGCTAAAACCCTATACACACAAACTTTCGTCAGAGGAAAAAACTGAAAGAAAATAAGTGCAAAAAAATGAAGTTTCTCTCTCAGGGAATAGTTTCTTGGTAAAATGCGTCACCGTTTAATTTTCATATTACTACCTTAGTGTCATGTTTTCATTAGTAAAATATCGTCTACATGTTTAAAAAAATTTATATGTTGACTAATTAAATTGAAGACTCTAAAAGTATGGAATACATTTTTCTGTGTTTTATTTTGGTGTAAAACAAAGTCAAATAATTGAAGTGTAAACGGATGTTAAGTAATATTTTTGTCAAAAATGACCTAAAAGCATTTTTGAATGTGTTACATGTAATTCTATCTTCCTTACGCATTATTTTGAGTAAAACAACAATATGTACAAAGTATTAGTGCAAGAAGCGAAAAATAGCTTATAGTTTAGTTTTGAACAATGCAAGTCCAGATCATTAAACAATTTTTCCTCAAAATTGTAAAAATGTTACTTCATACCTTTTTACACCAGGCCCTTCAATTGTTATTACAACATTTTAAAACCACAAGCTTTTAGGTCATTTTTGACAAAAATATTACTTAACAACCGACATCGTTCGGAAGAGGATAATTTGCATACTTTTAATTTGCGGACAATTGTAACGTTACCTTCTTGTCAACTTGTTTCATTGGTTGGACAGGAAACTGACGTCAAGGTTGTCCACAAATTGCTCTTTTTGCCACATCAAAACTTGCATGTGTCAAGAGAACATTAGTACTAATAAAAGTGGGTCAGCACAAAAAACTGTACATTCACTACTGTACATTTGAAAGATACAAAAATATAGTTATCGTGTGTTAATTTATATTCTAACCGTAATTTGTCGACCTTGATGTTGTTTTTCTGTTTTTCACTACATTGTTAAGGGCTTTGCAAAATATAAAACTCCGTCCAATCATCAAGTTTTATTCCAGTACATAAAAAACGCACTTTCAGCTTTTATTGCCTACTTTTAGTCAACCCTTTTTTATGTATTCTTAAAAGAGACCGAATCTTAACAACACTGACAAGTCATAAAATAATCACTAAAAAAGTAAGCAATAAATGATATAACTTTTTTAAATCTTTTAAATTTCTTTTGTGAAATTTGTGATGGTTTTGAAGACAGCGTTAACAACAGCAATTAGCGATTTGTAAATAGGTTTTACATTCGATCGATGAATTTCGTTCTATGATGATCATTGATTTTTTTCCGTTATTCTATTTTGTTATGTCGTTGTGTTAAAAAATTGAATGCTGCATTTGCCTCGGGAGGAAGAAAAATTTATACGAAGGAATTATTCAGAAAAAAGAAAGGATTGTTAGTTCTTTTTTGTGTATGTAAAGATAGGGGAAAGGAAAATACAAGAAAAGTAAAACAGTCTCCGTGACAACTGCGACACCCCAATGCGGTCTTCGGTTGCCATGACATTGTGATACTGGTGAAATGCCAAGTTACGACATTTATTTTCTTTAAACAAATGGGGAGAAGCTCAGACGAATTAACGAAGCAAAACTAGTCGTGTCCCATTTTCTCTTTTTTACTCTATAACAGTGCTATAAGAATAATCGTCTTTTATTTGATTAGGTAACAGTAACTGTCAATTTTGTAAAATATTTTAAATGCATGGTGTTTGCTTGTTTTTTTTTTTTTATTTAAGTGCACCGAAAACGTTGAACTCTACTACAGAATTTTGTCGTGTTCCCAAGAGTGACAAATAAAAACCCGTTTCACAAAGTTTGAGGTTAAGCTAGAGGTGACGACTTTTAACGATGGGTCATTCAGTATGTCAAACATCAAAAGGTCTTCTCAGTGTTTAGGAGTCCCAAGCATGTTGTGAACTAAATACAATCTTGGGGGCTTGTATCTAGTATGCTAATGGAACAATGTATAGCTCTGAATAGGAGGCGAGTGGGCACGTTTTATAATACATAATATAGATTTGTCAATGGACTTTATCAAAGAACATGTAATCGAAGAGCTGAACAGTATACTGTGGGAACTGTAAAGGACTACAATAAACTACTCTCTAATTTCTGACATTTTAATAGCTAAATCCTAGTTGGGGATAAGAAGTGTCATTATACCAATTTTAGAGTCAATTGGGTAGCAATACAGGTACCGGACCTGTAATCTGGTAAGCTTGGAACTGGGAGTGGCCCGGATTTTTGAAAGCCAGATAAAAGGTCTGGAACCTGCATAGAAATCCATAACAAGCAAGTAAACAAACAAAACCCGGAAGGTGTGAAGCTTGAAACAAACAACTGCACTTCATAAATGTAAAGATGATAAATTGGAATAACAAAATATTTTATTTATTTTGTGGCAAAAAAAATAAACTGGTTTAATATTTAATTTAGACTTTAAAAGCTGTAACCTTGTGTAGTGCAAAGTGATAATTTAAAATTTTTTGAAGTTAATTTGAACATGGTGGTTTTGTATTCATTGGGGAATCCGCTTGCAATTTTTTCGTAGTAAGTTAACATTAGTGAATCAATGTCTGCATTACTCCTGTTTATCGGGTTAATTTTCGTTTTTTGTTTAATTTTAAATCAAGAGTCTTGCGTAGTTAAAAGCCAAAAAAAAAAACAACCATAGTTAAAAATTGGCCTCCAGTCTTCAAAGGAAGTAAAGACGACCAATTGTTAAGAAAAAGCAGCCAAAGGAGCAGCAGCACTTAGCTAGTCAATTTCCTCTAATTTGCACACTTTATAAAAGCTTTTATCGCTCACAAAATGTCACAAAGTAACTTTTAAAAACATGAAAAAAAATAAAAGAACACCCTTAGCACAGACATACAATGTGTATACCCAGTAATTTTTGTTTTCTTTGGAAATCGGGTCAAGTGATCCTCTTCATCTTTCTCTGTAGAAGGACCTTGAAAGCAACTGCCAATTTTGCAGTGCCATCAAATTTGCAAACAACCTTTGGCTGACAGAATGATGCGGAAAGAAGGGCACATTTTTTCTTTTCCTTCTTCTTCCTCCGCTTTCTCTATTAAAGTCGTCTGTGACGTCATTGCGGAAATCCCCAGTTGATGTGCGCAAGGCTACACGCTGTCCTTGCTGCTGGTGACGAGGCTTTCGTTTTCACTTTTCTTATCTCTTTCCCCCACCTACTCAGTTGGGAACAGACCCCGTTGCCTAATATTGACCGAGGACCCCCCATTCGACAGTGGCACAGCTGGGCGCGAGCTTTGATATGTTGAGCACCCAGATTTCCCTTAGCCACGGGGAGTGGTATGAAAAATCGAATGCAAGGATTTAGTGCCTCTTTCTCTCCTCTCATCTCTTTTCATTCTCCAAGAAGAAGAAGAAACCTGGGAAGGGAGAGATAGGGAAAAAATTGTGGGAGCAAAAATCTTACTACTTTGGTCGGGTTTTTATTCCCCCGGGGTTTGTTTGTTGGTGTTCCTTAAGCCAATATTTCGTAGTGCGGTATCCCACTGTAGGACTCGTCGCATGGCTTCCTTCGTCAGTTCCACTTTCAGCAAGCGTTACGAAGTCGTTGTAACAATCTTGTGCTTTCTTCTCGTCCACAACTCCCGCTCAACGTCAGGTAGGAAAGCGAAAATGCATGTTGATGTTTAGATGTTGAGAAAAGTGTCAACAAATTTTATGTTAGTCAATTTTTTTTTGTTGGCGACCGAAATTAAACTTTAATCAAAATTTAAATACAGCAGAAAACTAATAACTTTTTCACATGTCAAAATTTAGAGTTACGTTTAACGTTTTGCAATTACTATAACTACGTAAAATAAATTTTAGATACTGCGCAATAAATATTTGTTAGTGGTATCAGTTAAACATACTTTCTTCTAAAACGATTGAAGGGCTTGGTGCAAAAGGGTGTTAGTAACATTTTTGTGAAATATGATCTAGGAGCATTTTTATTGTTAGGTGCAATTCTACTTTTCTAACGCATCATTTTGAGCAATATGTGAAAAACGTATCAAGTAGCCCTAGGATAACAATGCAAGTTCAGATCTTTAAAATTGTAATACTTGTATATTATTTAACATGCTTTTACACCACGCCCTTCAATTATAAAAAAAATTATGTTTGGATAACTTTTGTATAAAAAAAACATACATGGCATAGTATGTTATTGTAAACCGTATGTACTAACCGCATGTGTAAAAATCAAATTTTCTGACCATTTTTTAGGGTTACAATTATGATATCGACTATTAAATCGATACTTTTTTTAAGAGACTAAAATTAATGCTTTAAATTAAGCCCAAAATTTAATCAACAGAAGCCCAATCGATGTATAAACCGAAACATCATAAAAGAAAGCTGAAAAAGTATAGGTCGACTTTCACATGCGATATGTGACCACAATATGTGACTGCAAATATCAATTTTGTGATCAAAAATTGTGGATCGACTTTTATATTATGTCGAATATTACACGAGTATACATGTATATAATATTCATTTTGAACATTTTTTTTTGTAAAACGTATTCATTACAATTTAAAAACCAACTGGAGTTCAAAAAGCGAGGAATAAAATTATTTCGAGTTGTAGAATATTTTAATAATCCTATGATATTAAAAATCTGGACGCTACTTGACAGTGGACAACTGGGAAAATGTTCTCTCATCGCATAATAGCAAAATCGCACATGAGAATTTTAAATAAAGCGATAACTCTCTGGGGTATATAAGATCCAATGCATCTGTATTTGTTTGCTATACATTCTAGTTTTTCAAAATTTAACTTTTATAAAGCATTTAGAAAATCATAACGTATGGGGAATTAGGTTTCCCATCAGTGGTATCGGAAACTCATTTTCACACGAAAGTTGAAGGTTGCGGTTGTCGGTTTGTGGATTCGGTTTCTGCCATTAACCGAGTTTAGGATGGAGATAGAGTTTTCCTGTGGGTTTTTTAAGAAAGAAAATGGACGTGATAATCACCACTGGGTCGCTTTGTACTTTTGGTCTAGGAAAGTAGATTGTTCACCTTCACAAATAAACGGTTTCAGGGAACCGTGTGTGATGCTTTCATTTTTTATTTTTTTCTTGGAGTGTGTATGTGATGTTCATTTCGATTTGTTTTGTTTTGCTTTAAGTGCAAAGAAGCTTCTGGTAGTGTGAGCCAGCATCTGGTGGCTGCAACTACTAAACTCTTTACTTTACAACCTTTTTCTCCACCTTCTGGCAATGCTAGACGTGTCATTTAAGAGGCATCTGGAGGACGAAAGCACCTGAATTATAGGGTTAGGATGATAATTATAGCTTTCAGTAAAACAACCACAACTGCAATGTTTTTTAATAGATATCTACACACGTTACAATGCGTTTCTATAGTTTAAAGTAACTCGGCTAGTGATAAGTTTGCTTACTTTATTTTAAAGATTTTCATTAAAACTAAAGTTTTCCTAGTTAAACCCATGAAAGAAACTGTCAACTGTCATTTTATTTTAATTTTATGTTTTTCCTTCTTTAGAATGTGCAAAAATCGTCTTATGGATCGTCTCACTAATGAATTGTCGTGAACCATACCAAATAAATTTTTAATATAAGAAAACGTTGCTTTTACGTATGGTTTATCCATAGGGTTGCATGTTATTTCGATTGGTCCATAGTGCAGTGTAACTTTCTTTAATTGGCGATATATTTTTTAATTTATGTCTAGCTCGTTACTTAGTGGTTTCATTTCATGCATTAAGTCAGAAACTGAAAAGTGAGTTCACTGTGGTTTAACATGATTCTAATAGCATTGAGCAGTTTTTTTTATAATGAAGTGTTGATATGTACACTAGCGAGTTTTAAAAACAAAGTCAATGTTTGGTTTTGTTTTAGCTTAAACTACTTTTTTTTGTAAAACAAATTTTTATGTATAAACAGCGTCTTCATTTATAAACACAAGTAAGAATTTTAAACGAAATATAGAATTGCTTCATCGTTAATTCATTAAGAAAATTTTATACATGTGAATATTGCCTGTTTAGTTGGTGAACTTTTTATGTTAAAGTTTCTGTTTGTGCTCGACCAATTTAACCTTAATTCAACTAGATTTTCAAAAGCTGGTTTACACGAAGAGGATTGCTGATGAAAGATGACGGGCGAATAGCTTACTTATTCCAGAACGTATAAAAGTTGTCACAAAATTAAAGAACACGAGTGTAATTTGAAACGTTGACCATGCCAACGGCTTCAAGGGAATAAACGTGAACTTTCAAACCCCATTTGTGTGACACAATATGGAACTAAACAAACAAAAGACAACATTCAAACAGACACACTATGAACACAGCAGTTTTTTGATGTAGTGCATTATATAAATTTAGAGTGATTTTTGGGCAGAATCAGTGTTGTCTAAAAGAGTGTAAATTATGTTAACGCCGTTTTAACTGTCTCTATTATTATAGTAAGTTAGTGAAATAAACGGATTACAAAATATTTTCTATATATTTTAACTATTCTTTTGTAAAATAAATACTCTTTTTATTGTTATTTTTTGAAACTTTTGCTATTGGAACGTTCTTATCGAAAAGAAGGAGTACGTTCTCGTCCATAAATATGAGCTGTTTATTGATCATTGAGCTGTCTTTGAAGTGAAAAAACGATCCCATTGAATTTTAAAGTGAATAGCTGATAAATTCGGCAACCTTTGCCGTAGCTTCCTACTTCACACATAGTGTATATATGTATACACTTTAAAATGCAATCCGTCACACGGTACCAAAAAAACTTACAAAAAAGTTGTAATAAATGTTTCATGGATGTCCTGCTATCGAGGGATGGGAATCTCTAAAATTTGAACTTGGTGAAAGTAGAACTAGTAAATGAATAAATAAATAAATAAAAAACGTGGGATTTAGTGTGTGTGTTTTTTTATCTCATCTTTATTTGATAAACAATTTCTGTATTCCCTCGATAGTTTTACTGTTTTGCTTTGCATCTATCGAAAGGTAGAAGATGCAAGTCACTGGTCGAAACCTTGGCCTAAGTCCAATCTTGCTTTGTCATGTTGTTCAGGAGGTCAGATAAAAATAAAGGTTGAATTTTTTTTTTTATAAACATAAAGAAAAAAAACTTTAGAAAAATTTGAAAGGTTGATGAAGGAAAACTTTTGATTTTAAAGAAGCTGGGAGAAAGTCCTCTTGGGGATTAAAATACTGAATCGGTGTAAAGCTCTCGAAAGAAGATTGAAGACTTCTTAATAATACTAAAAATATCTGTTCTAAGTGAATAGTGATCACGGTCCCAAAACGTCGAAAATATTTTTTTTATATAAAAAAACTTTTAACTAGATTCTTACAAACTTTATTTTAGTTTGACAAGATAAATTATTTTTTTAAAGAAAATACCGTTAAAATAGGGTTTTCGTAATGACGTCAAGAAAGTAACTCAGCGCTAGATTAATAATGGACATACACAGATGTAAAACTCACCATGTATCGCACTATTATGCGATAAGACAAACTTTACCAGATCGTCGTTATATGCGAGATAATTTTGCTATTATTTAATCATGTGTAGTGCCGTTATTGAACGACATTCCTGAAATAGCTGTTTTTCTTACATAATGTGTACGTCATGGGTGCCGCAAAAGCTCGCCATCACGCAAAGTTGTCAGCTTAGAGTTCTGCTTTATGAAAATTTTGATATACGCCATTCTCAATTTATGTGAGACTTCTGTGAGAACGTAATTTTTGCATAAATCGGGAAATCAAAAATTGGAAGTAAATGTGACCAAAGGGAACATTTCGAGTAGTTCAGTATGGGATTCGGTTTAAACAGTTTTAACACTGAAAAAAAAACACATTGTTTTCGAATGAATAGTTTGTAAAATTGAACAAACAAAATAAAAAAGAAAATGCAAAAGATTTCTTAAAAAATGTTGACAGTAGGTAAATGATATTTTTTTTATAGTAGTGCCGTCAGTTTCTTTTAGATCATTGCGTGTAGGTTACTTTCTATTCAATTTTGAGCATACCTTTTTCTCAATTTTTGTCATCTTTTATTCATTTGTTTAGAAAAAAACCGAACATGCACGCGTTATCTGCAACTTCTACGCATTTTCAGGGGGGGGGGTAACATCAGCCACATCAGTTTGGTAGCAACGAAAAAGAAATAAAGTTGCGTCTCTCTTTCTCTTTATACAGAAGAGTGGAATGGCAAAGATTGTCGAAAAATAAGGACTGAAGCCAAAGAAATGGGTGAGGGCGATTCTCTCGCATTTCAGTCTCATAAATAACGTCTCCGTCGCTCGGGTGATCGCCTGCGCGCGCAAGATACGTATCACGGAGTATAGCCACTTTGTCCAATGAAGCACTCGATTCTAATGGTGCCGAGACGCACACCCTTTACCCATTTCTTTTGGGTCCCCCTCCTGTATCCTTTTCCTGAGTTAAATTAATGGCTTGTGGAAGAAACGGTCACTTGCTACTTCGTTGTTGTTGTTGTTGTGGACTTTCTTCTTCTTCTTCTCCTTCTCCTCCTGTCTTTGCTGCGCTTTGCCTTTTTCCCTTCAGAAGAAAAAGTTTTGGCAGTCAGGTCCAAGGGGAGACAGAAAGAAAGAAAAATGCCTGGTCCTGACTTTCTTCACTTTTCTGTTAGGTTTTTGCGTTGGCTGTAGGTGTTGACTCGTCTTGCACTTCCGTTTCTTCCATTACACCAACTGTTGTTTTTTTTCCGGTTCTTCTTCTTCTTCTTCTTCTTCGAGATCGATAGTGTTGTAAGAAGAAACTGTGAGACGCAACGGGAATTGGAGTACAAATTAATACTTGATGTCAGTTACTTTACTTAATTGTTCCTTCAACGTACCATTTAAATAATTTGTTGGAACCTCGCAAAGGTGACTTGTTGGTCGAAGTTTTGTGATCAATTTTGGTTAATTTGTTCTTTTTCAAATTAAAGTGGAATCTGGTTATTATGATCATTTGCGACGAGTGATTTTTGATAATAATATTCAGCTGATAATATTACACAATAGAAATAAAACATTAAATAGTTTCTTGGGACCGATAATAATATACGTGATTATAATAACCGAATTCCAATGAATAAGTAACAAAAATTGAAAAGATGTTCTCTTTCTGTTTAACATACAAGTGATTTTTAATTAACGCAAAGGTTATGTTTCTCACGGATACTTCGCATACGTTGGAAATCGCATATATCGAATTATCCATTCAATGAAAAAATTACAAAAGACAAATACCATAATATACATTATACACAAACGTCATAGCATGTGGCGTGCACATTCTGGAATGAAAGCTATTGTTGCATGAACTTTCAATTACGTAGTGGAAAACATAAAAGAAAATATAAAAAATTTCAATTACGTGTGTACTAATGCACGGAATCGCATAATAACGAATGTTTTCGCATATAACGAGGATCATATACCTCTTGTCGCATAAAAACAAAATTTTACGCGAATTTAGAACTCCACGATTACTTGTTGGCTACATTTGGAAATTCTATAATTGATCACATTTGTTTTAATTTAAAACAAGGATTTAATCCGTGCTATAGCACGTGAAGATGCACTCTGATTTGGGATGCATTTTTTTATAGTCATCTTCGTTTCTCATTCACGTGGTTATGGTTTTCCTTGTGCGCTAAGTGTTTATAATTGTTGCCATGAAAACATTCTTACCACGGACGACAGATAGAGAAAGACCTTTGCGTTTTATATTATATTTAATAGTTTAACTTTTTTTTACTGAAATTTATAAATAACGTGTTAATGTGTAACACAAGTTTGCAATGTCAAACTTTGTGACAGTAGTGTTCAATGTTTATGGTGAAGACAATATAAGAAAATATGCCGCCGAAAAAATTAAAATAGCTTTTGTAAGTTATTGTTTTCTTCTAATTTTTAGTTTATTTTTTTTCTTAAATATAAATTACAAGTAACTTACCAAGTGACTTACTATTGTAGACGCAGATGTTAGCTGAAAGTTTGTTTTGAAGTTGAATAATTTTGTCTATTTTTTTCCACCAGCTGCAGGGGTGAGATGATTTTCTTTATCTTTGCTGCCCACATTTTTCTACGGATTTATAGTGCAAAACCTTACTTTGTTTTATTTTTTTATACAATACTGTACTGTATATAAATATTGAAATAAAACGCAACCAGACGTAGCTTATCTCAACACGTATACAGAAAATAAATTATTGTTTCTTTTTTAGTTTTTGTTTTACATTTTGGGTCGAAGATTAATCAAATTATGAGGTCACTGCATGTTTTATTTTGTACTGTACGAATAATTGAAAAACGGACCTTACGTTTAAGAAAGATTCATACCCAATCACGTGTTACAAAAAACCAAAAAGAACAAAAGAAGATTACGAATCGAAACGCAGTTTCCGGAATTAATGATCAAATTTTAAAATTGGACATTATTGTTTAATACAGTGAACTTAGATTGTTACATTTTTATTATCCATTTCTTTTACTTGTTAATTCAAAAGTTTTAGGATTTTTTCACACAAAACATTACTCATCATGTCAACTTTGTCACTTGAAAGAGGTCACGCGTAATGTACCATTAGTGGTTTTAACTCTCGACTTTAAGAGACAAGTTGTTCTTCCTTGGTGAACTTTAATTCTTTATTATCCGCGAGACCTATGACATGAAAAATAGAAAAGCGTTGATAGGGATACAGCGAAAGAGAACAAGAAGAGAGCGACATAAGGTTAATTGCGCCGGCCAATGTGTGAAACACGAGTTTTTGTTTTATTTCCAACTTCTTGTTGGCACGAGTGTCATGAAAAATGTTGCCACCATCTTTGTTGTAAAAAGAAATCCTAAGCACCAAGTTCCTACAAGGTTTTATGGCGAAGTGAGTAGATTATCTTTTCTTCTCCTTGACCGCACTGCATTGCGGAAACTAGTGTCATCTAGCGTATTTTGCACTCGCACAAATGCCAATGACCAAAAGAAAATGTTATAACCATTAAATCAGTTTTGCAACACAGAGAACTAACGAGCTCGAGCGAACCCTGTGTCAAGTTCCGAGCTTTTTGTTAAATCTCGAGCCCTATGTGGCGTATAGTTACTTTATTTAATCTAAACTGTAAACAAAATAAATCAGTTTGTAAAAAGATTAACTAGTTGTGAAATTTGTTTAAAAGTTTACACAACCTTTTATTTATCTTGACTCAGCGTCTTAAACAGATTTCAAATCTGTTTATATTAATGTTTATATTAACTGTTTCAAATTGTAGATGTCGACCACGTTTCGTGTGTCGTAGGGACTTTAAATTAGATGCACAAATCAATCACGAGTGACAATTATATCTATCAAATTTTGAGGGACCAATATTATGTCAATTCGAAGCTATTGGATAAGTTAAAAGTTGTGTTTTCAGGTAGAGTGTTGCTAATGCTCTGAACCAAATGTTCGTTTCACATTGTTATAAATAAACATATGTATATACACACATATTATGCATAGATTGCTACGTATAGTATACGCTCATTGTTGATTGTATAACATTCATCCGAAGAAACACTTGACTACTAAAAGTTGTACCAAAACACGAATATTTCTAAAATCTACTTGTTACTTACGTACACTATGATTAGAACTCTGAACAGTGACTATTGCACAGAAATTAGAACACACTGCTACACAGTTCAAAATTTATAACTATGAAAATAATTTTTTCAGTGATTGGGTTTTAATTAATCGGAGCCTTCAATTAGATTTCATATACAGAATTACGACCAAACTTATTTATGCACTTTAAATGTTCCAAATTTTGGAGTAACTCGCACAATAGATTTTAGTTTTTTCAATACACTTTTTTTTGTTAAAATTTATTTCTGGCTGGAGTATCTAAATTTTTTATGTGCCAACTATTTTTTATACTTATCTGAAAAGACAATTTTACTTGTAACTTGAAAACATCTCAAAGATACGGTTGTCCTAATGGAATGATACAAATCATCTTTCTTACGCGGATGTCCATAAAAGAACGGATAAATGAAAAACAAAATTGAAAAGAAGAGAATGGTCTATGGGTGAAAAAAAAAAGGATGAGCTTCAAAGAAATGGACTAAAGAGATGACGTTAATAGATTTGAGGCGAAGTCTGTATCAGGAAAACTTACTAGCAAATTGTATGTGAGAGAAAGATTCAAAAGAATTTTTGATGACATTGGGAAATATATTGTTTCTTGGAAATAGATTTTTCTGTTGTTTTGTTTTTAAATGTAAAACTTGCTCAGCGAAATATAGGATTTCAGTTATTCCGTATAAAAAACAATGTTGAATCAATTTTTTTTTTTTTTTGAAGTTTTAGAAACAAAAAGTTGATAGATAATAATGCTTAAAAAATCCTTTCACAAGTCGAACATTCACTATATCATTGCCAAAGAATGAAATTGGAAGATCGTTTCAAATGTTTTGTTTGTTTTTTGTTTGCTTTTAAATCGTTTATTTTTGTAGTGTTCTTTTTTTTTTATTTCACGTCAAAGCAAATGTTAAAATAAAATATTTTCAAGATTAACGTACATCTGAGAAACGATTATATTTTTTACAAGTTTCAACTTTATTGAATAAAAAAATTGTAAGGTTATTTTTTATCTACCGCAAAATTAGACAGATTCTTATACGTTGTAGTATAGTATAATTTTCACTCACCATAGGCCCTAGCTTTTCCCTTATATCTTTCAAGCTAATGGACTTAATTCAGTAAAATTTGACAACGGAAATACTTAGGGTCATATCGATAATGCTTGCTCACCGTGAGAAGAGTATGAGCACTTACTCATCTCCGTGACTTTTCTATTGAAAACTCACTAAAATGAGCATGTGCTCACACTCTCATCACGGTGAACAGGCATTGTCGATATGGCCCTAAGTCTAGAACACAATGATTACAGGGTGGTCAAAATGCTTTCTCACAGCAAAACATCACGAAAACTACTGGTGATATCTGGTATGAAAACGCTGATTGAACTATCATAATGTATGACTTTTGCAACTATTGATGCTAGTGGTAATTCCTAACCTTTACATAAGTACACACAAGTTGAGTTAATAATTTAAAATAATTTTTAAAAAAATTAAATTATATATTAAAAAAATTTAATATATATTTATATATATAAATAAAACTTATGTAAGAATATAATATTTTTTTAAATATATTTTCAACGAATTTAGTTTTTTATTGTTCTTTGGTTGGTCCTGCTGATCATTGCCAAGTATGTGGGCCATTATTCACTACGAGTTTGACATAAAATCGATATATTTATACCACTACATGCTATTATCTAAGGGATGAAAAACAAGGAAAAAAGAATTGGTATGACTTGCCTTTGGGACATCTTCGAGAATCTTGTTCTAGTCTTGAATGTCCTTTTTTTTGTATGAAATCTACTAGTTTTTGGAATAGAACAAGTCAATGGTCGAGAAACACAGACTCGTTGCTATAGGATAAAAGATTCTAGCTTTCTAAAAACGCATACAAAAATAAAAAAATCTTTCATTGAAGTTTAATTAAAGATGATTAATTAAAATAAAAAAAACGTATGAGCATCATTGTGAACACTGCGTTTTGTATGTTAGCCTTCTTGTTTTGTTTTTAGAATGTTGTTTTTACAAAAAGTTAATTTTTTTTTAGTATACGCGCCCATTCATTCCTCGTTGTAGCGGTTGTGATTGGATGGTCTTTCTCATTTCTTTGATTTGTTTGGTTTGGTTTTTAATATGCTGGAGAAAAAATGTAATTTAAAACTTGCAGTATAACGTTTCCAAACCCATTCAACTGAAAATCCATCTATCTTATAGTACGACTTCCAACTATTTTTATTTAAATTCAAAAGTGAGCATGTCACTTGAGAATTACAAGAGGCATTCGATTTATGCGACAGTCACATTTTGTGAACATCTCTCATAATAAGAAATTCCCATAGAGCGGAATAACTGCAGCGGCCAATCCATCACTTTGAATAATAACAAAATTTTCTTTCATATATCGAAAAAATCGCATATATCAAAAATTACACAAATAGAAATTTTCATAAAATGGCAGAACTGGTGAAAAAAAATCACTTGTGCACTAATTCTCAAAATCGCATAATAACGACATTTTCTCGCATATAATAACGAGCACGTTGGAGTATTTATTTTATCGCATATCAGCGAAATCGCGAATAATAAATCGACAAATTTCTGTAACATCTAAATTTAAATCGTTAGCTAAGCTACCGTTTCGAAAATTGTAGTGTAGTAATTACCGTTGCTAATGGTTACTAATATGGGAGTATTTATATAAAACGTGAGTTATCGTAAACCTGAAATTAGTTGTCACCACCAATTAGATAACAACCAATGATGCTTGCAATCCAACTTGTAATCATTATTGAGGAATTAATTAACATTCAGTAAGCGTTTGATCGATTCAAGTTGTAAACTATCTACTGCTCAGATTTAATCATCCAAAGCCGTATTCATTCGGTCACAATGTGTAATGGTGGAATTTTGATCGGATTAAACGGTATGCAATCAGTACAATAGAAAAAAAAACCACAACTATTATTTAATCTTAAAATTTGGTTAATTTAAAACACAGTTGTGTGTTGTATTGATAAGTAATTACGAAGATAAAAAAAAAAACAACAAATGCGAAGATTGAAACAAGTTTTGTTGACTATGGTACGGCATAATTACATGTTTCGAAGTCGCGAAAGAGTTCATTGCTTTCGCGTTTACATGAATTTTTTTTCTTCTTGAATAATTATGACTTGAATTTATGAAATGTTCCTCCTCCTGCATTTAATGCGAGTATTAGCAGTTGTAAAATCTTTCTCGTTCCTCAAGAGCTCGGGGTTTCGTCTTACCAAATGTAGAGATGCAATGGCTCCCAGATGACAGTTAAGCACTAAACTGATGGCCGAAACGAGGGTACTTGTTTTAACTTTGCACCAAGAAAAGATTAAAATCTGTTGCCGATTAGAACGGAATACCCAAATGCCATGAAAGGCGACCGAATATTCCGTTTCGCATCGTAATTCGACGCTAATTGGTGGTCATTGCGTTTGGTTGTAAATATCCTAATGGAACCGGAAATTATCCTCTTGTGGGAATTTCTAATACATTATTGTGGTTTGATAGCTTTCTTCACTATCTTTGATGAATGATGGTTAGGTAATGGGGAATTTTATTCGGCGCAGTTGCGAGATTGTAATTCAACTTTGGTTGCGCTTAAAATGTCCCAATGGCATGATCGTCAAAGCCAATTGCGAAATTTAAATTTGTTTTTGGCATAATTCAATTTCATCAATGGCAAATGAATGTTGGTGAAAAAAGTTTTTTGATGTTAAAAGCTTCGGCAAAATTGTAACGTGAAAAGTTTCCAACATGCATTATATAACGGAGCGTGAAGATGAAACGTATTCCTTAATTAGATTTTGGTTACTTAATGGGTGACTGAACTTTATTAAACCAAGCTTGCTAAATATTGTTGAGTATTTTTTATTGTTGGATGTAACTTATCTAACTTTTATCATATCTTCAAAGAAAAAAAAATATGGAGTAAGATAAAAACAAGTACATTAGAAAAAGGCTTTTTAAACATGTTCTTTATATCCTGGCATATATATGATTTGCCATATTGGTTTTTAATTAACAGCGTATAGGCATTGTCACTCGATAGACTAAAACGAATCTATAGACACCTCATGTATCAAAACTGATCGAGTTGTTTTGTTTTTATATGTAGAAACTCACAACTCACTCACAAATGAGGCTAATACATAGAGTATAAAAAGAACAACATAAACAATGTTATATGATAGGTCAAAAAGGAATTAATGGAACTAAAGAAACCTATACTATAGAAAATCATTAATTCCAAGATTTTGAAGGCAATCACAAGATTCTAAGGTTGCTATGGAGAAGCCTTTGGTGAAAATCTCCACTTGTGGTCGTGGTTGTAAGTGGATTTCTTGGAATCCATCTGTTGATAATCTTATTGTAACATAAAACTTTTTCCTGTTGGATGAAAAATAAAACTAGCTTTGGGGTAAATATGTACAGTACTTCTTATCTTAAAATGAAAACCAAAACCTACGATAAAACGTATATTGTAACTCAATCCTGACCACGGATTTGAAAGAACTAGCAATGTTTTTCCCGTATACTGTAGGTTATTTCACCACAGTGTCAGTCAATTTAATGAAACACACATTTTTCACTATTTATTTGCTTCTAACGTTTGCTTTCTTGTGTTAAACAGTTGTCTATAAAAATGTGAGTAAAGGTCCAAATGGATGACTGCATTCGAAAAGGAAAAACAAGATTATATAAAAAACTTTGTTTTTTAAGGACAACCTTTTATTTAAGGCAGAGACAGAAACAAGAAGTTTCTGGGCAGAAACAGAAGACAGAAGTTTTAGGTTTCAGTTTTCATTCGCAGTTTCAGTATTTGAGCTTTTAATTTTTAAAAAATGGTGTTTCTCTTCCCATTAAAATATCATATTAAATTTGTGTATAATGAAATTAAATATCGCTAAATGTTA
>JAQIWH010003426.1:0-20065 GCA_034695005.1 Cryptops parisi | reverse complement strand
GGCTTCTCTAGTAAAAGTTTCAAGAAATGGTTTATCTTAATGATGATGGCTGGTGCACCCTTTATGATTAAAACTTGTTAAGTTTAAAATTTTTATTTTTATTTATATTTCATCTGAAATAGAGGAATGTGTATAGACTGTTTTAATTTTTACCTGTTTCTTCAAAATTCACTATTTTCGGAAACGATATTTAGTGCTATTTTTCTATAAAAATAAAAATGTTAGGTGGTATGCAAGATCAACTTCGTTACAAATATCGATATAATATCGATGATAATTGATAAAATATCGATAAGATCGATAAAAATATTGATGAAATTTAGTCTGAAAAAGAGCACGGGAAATATTAATGAACTAGAAGTAAATCCGTCAATAATGACAGGAAATTTCTGGTTTGAGTATCAATTGATGCTGATTGATCAACCAATGGCTATTGAGGTAATGGAAGAGATGCTTCTTAGCCATTGGCTATGGAGGTAACAACCATGCGTTGCCATAAAAGCATTGGTGCTCATAGCCACCGTTGCCAACCAATGCCTATTAAGATGATAAATGTGATGCTCCTTAGCCTGTGGAAGTAACAATGGTGCGTTGCCATGGAAACGTTCAGTCAGTAGAATCAATAGTTAGTGCAGGGTGCCATTTATTATGTGTAGAGATGGTTTTGCTACCAGTTGAAGGTTGCAAACTGTCAATTGGTTGGTTCACCGAATAAATTCAAATTGTACAGAACGTTTCCATGCAGATGCTGGAGTAGTTCGCTTTGTCAATTTAGTTAAATTAATAAATTAGTTAAACTTTTAACTTGACTTCGCTTTGACTTTTATCAGTTTTCTGTCCCTCGGCACGCTTGAATGGATAATGTGTTTATCTGCTGATAAATGTTTATTTATTTATTCATAGCAAACCATTTCGAATTTATCTTATCCGGGAAATCGGTCGGGTTTTTTTTTTTTTTGGTCTCTTGTTTTATTTGGACAGGTCGAACGGTGTTGTTTGTTAATAAATTTCTTCATTTAATCGGATTTTTATGGACAATAAATATGGATTTAAATTTTTTGTCGTATTAAATTTTCCCACCCGTATCGTATAGTCCGTTTGGAAAAAATGTAACTCGAACATATATTTGTTAAATCAGAACGTTTGAACCGTTGTGACTCCAGAATTTGAGCGTTTCCATCCCTGTGTTCATAGGACACGTTCTGCTTTACCCACCCTGTACAAAGCGTAGCCTTAAAAAAGTGAACTTTCGATGTACTTGTTTGCTGTCGTTATAACGGTGTTTTTTTTTGTGGTTTGTCGATTGCAGGTAGCAGTACAGCGTGCGTGGTGATCCTAAACAGGGCGGACTGCACGATCTACACCGCCAACCTCGGCGATTCAGGGTTTCTCGTCGTACGATCGGGAAAAGTCGTGCACCGGTCCGAAGAGCAACAGCACTATTTCAACACTCCTTTCCAGCTCAGTTTGGCTCCACACAGGCAGAGCGGACAGGTCTTAAGTGACAGGTGAGTTGTTGTTGTTGTTGTGTTTTTTTTTGGGGGGGGGTGTTCTTTTGTTTTTTATTCGGAGTTGTAGGTTTATATTTGCAACGACGGTGCAGTTCTATAAATGGTTGTGTTTTCTCATCACTCAGTCCCGACTCTGCCGACACGTCCAATTTCACCGTCAAAGACGGTGATCTCATCCTTCTCGGGACGGACGGTCTGTTTGACAATTTACCCGACAGCATGATCGTGGAAGAGCTGGCTAAACTACGGGTAACTAGGATCTGAATTTCATTACCATATGACGTGAACAATTTTCAAGAATATCATGCGATGATTGTATTTTTTTTTTGTTAGAAATATGATAAAGAAAGTATGCAGAAGACTGCCAATTCGTTAGCGTTCCAAGCACGAAGGTTAGCTTTTGATGCCAATTATTTATCACCGTTCGCAATTCGTGCAATGGAAAATGGGATAGATGCTGTAGGTAAGTCGTGCATTTCAAAGCCAATGTTGTATGCATTTCACTGATTAAATTTTAGTTGTTTTTTTGTAATCGGCCTGGATAAGAATGTTAATATACAGGGTGTTCCTGAAAGGTTAGATTAAATGTTAACTACAGATGCCACCCATTAAAACAAAGCCATATAAACACGGGGTCTGGAACTGCTTCTCTTCCAAGATGACACGGGGTTAGAACTTGATTCAGGAACACCCTGTATAGGTTAAGAATTGGAGAATGGTGATTAATCGAAATGTTAGTCTATTATTGCATTCCAAACTGAGTCCCATCAATATTATTTTGAACGCGATGAAATATCGATTTTGTATATATATATATATATATTTTTTTATACACCTTATATTAGTTCACTGATTAGAGTTGCCTGTGAGGGTATGAGTTGAGACATATGGTGACAAAATACAATTTCAAAACACGCATTTATATTAGTTTTAAATTGCACGTGAGACGGGATGACATCTGGTGGCAAATACAGACTTCAAATATGTATTTATATTAGTTTCACTAAGAGTTTTGTGTTGAGACATAGGCCGACGTCTGATGGCAAATACCGAGTCAAAACTATGTATCAAATTTCAGTTGAGTTTTGTGTTGAGACAAATACGTATTTTTATATTAGTTTCACTTGCGAGTTGTAGGTTGAGACAGGGTGACATTGGTGGCAAATACAATATGTATTTTATGTTAGTTGAGTTTCGTGATGAGACATTTGGTGACAAATGTCGATTTCAAAACTGCAATATATAAAGTGTGTTTATTAATGTATTTGTCGTTTATTTCCATAGGTGGTAAGCCTGATGATATCACAGTGCTGCTCGCAACAGTCAGTCTTTGATAGCGTTTAACGACGTTCCTAGACGAACTCTTCCTTTTATTTCTTCTCCCCGAGATTAAGCGCAGTTTCTCAACCAAAGACTCCACGATGCAGAACGAGAGAACGCTCGAGAGCGAATGGCGTATACGACGAGGTTTTATTTTTTTTTTAACAGCGTACAGTGGTGGATTTTGCGTGCGTTGACAAGTTCTCGACAAGTAAGACTTGGAGGACGACGAAAAGATCGATTCTTCAGGGAATCGAATTTTCATTTTTTCTTCGATTAATGGTTGTATTTTCGTTTTTTCAAGAAAGTGCCTGTGTGATACCTAATATATTTTAGTTTTATTTTATTTTTTTCGGGTGTTATAAACCAATCTGCAGCTCGGATACCGTTAGAGAGCTTTTAGTCACGAGATTAACGCTTTAGCAATGTACCCAAGAGGAAACGTCGCCGGAAAAATGCCGTCAAAAATTTTGCTTTGGTTTTTCGGCATTGAATTTGTTTTTAAAACGATCTTGAAATTTCGCAACGGTGGTACGTATAAGTACACCAAGATGCTAGGCGAGGTGGGTTTTTCGCCGAAACGATGACGTTAAATTTTTAACGTATTGTCATCGATTCTCGTTTTTTTTTCATTTTTCATTTAACTGAACTTTTGTTGCCATTCGTTTGAAAATTTTATCGTGACATTCCATCACTTTAAACAAATTATATTCCCCATCAAATGGTTTCCATCAGTCAAGCATGAGACACGAAAGGTTTGGAGAAGTTGTTGTCATTTTAAGACTAGCGGTGGAATTGGTAACTACAAAGCGTAAGGTTTTGGGGCCATAAAACGAAAGATTTGTTGTTGGAATGTTGTAGTCGAGAACAAATTGGTTGAATGTTGTCATATTTTTTTCTGCATACCTAGCAATGCAATTGTAATATGATAATAAAGGAGACTTTTAAACAGTAATTATGAAGATTTCAAACGTTTCTAGGTGGCGCTGATTGAAAGCCGTAGTATTGTAAAGGCCGATGATGAAATATTGATGATTTAGAATTGACATTTTTTTGGGGGGGGGGGGATCATATATGTATATATGTCTAAATATTTTTAGATATATTCACCTGAAATTTCATCATGAATACGTCTAAAAATTACGTTAGTTTCGTCGCAAATGAAAATCCAAATGAGCGTTTGCATGTTTAGACCCAAAATAATTGCACAATGTAAAGTTTTTTTTTCCACGAAAACTTCCCAAACGGGCATTAAACACGTCGATCAACTTTTGGGAGGGGGGTTTCGAACCCCCCTAAACCACCCCTATAAGAAATCTGCCAGTGTGATGAAATTTCCAAAATGTAACGGGGAGCCATCATTTGTGGGTTATTAAACGTCGCAGCACTTGAACAAATTCCCAACGCAAAGATTGTAAAAAAAATTTATTTATAATGCATTTTGTATTTTTTTATTTCAACAAATTTCTCTTCAAAATTATCGATTTATTATTATTATTATTAAATTAGCAAAAAAAAAATAATTTTAATCATCCTCGTCCTCGGTGTCCGACGCGAGAACCACGTTGCTTCTCTGATTCTGTTGAGGCGTAGCGAACAAAAATGATTTGAACTAGAATGTACAAAATGTTACTCGTTAACGATCGTGCTTCATCGCTCGGCCAATCCGAAGGCAGTGTGGATCATGTGACCAGTACTGATCACACGATGACACTGGCTTTCTGATTGGCCGAGCGATGAATTGCAATACGAGCAAGTTTGGGACCGTCACGTCGCCAAAAGAAATGACAAGTCGTCCGTTTAAAAGAACATCGTGAACAAACGTAGCGTGTGAGCAAAGTGCTGGATTACCATGTTTTCCGATGGCTTTTCGCTCGCAACGCTAGCAGCTTTATCTTCTTTGGAATTCTAAAAATGGATAAACAACGATGAAGGATTTTGTTTCAAAATCTCTATGCAGAACATTGCAACTGATTAATTTAGCTTTGTTCTGCGAACGCATGTTTTGAAATTTACGCTCACGTTTGTTTTGTGTTGGCCGTTTTTCATTGTTTCATCTGGAATCGGCCTCTTGCCCGGCTCGGGTCTGCATATAATTAGAAAAGCACGTCAGTAACGAATTGATAAATCGTTTCGCAATTAACGTTAGCAGGTGGGTTTTGACGTGCGCCGTGCACGATGATGCTGGGAACGTGACGTGATACGTACTCGTTGTCGGTGTCTTCACCCTCCGTGTCCGAGGCGAGAACGACATCGTCTTTCTTCATCTTCGTCGCCGATCCCGATAACCTGAAGAACCTCGAAACGTCCTGTAATTAAGAAAGTAAATCCATAAGCGGACGTAATTGGACGTAATTGCGTACAGGGTGTTCCTGAAAAGTCGTCAAATTTTAACCCCAGATGCTATCAACATGGGCTTGGAAATGCAACCTTAAGGAACACCCTGTATATTGTAGATTCCTACTTTGGGTGTTGCTTTTGGTGGCGAAGCAGGTATCGGTTCGTCATCGTTGCCGCTGTCGAGATTCTGCAACAAGATTTCAACGTTCAACTCGTTGAAATTTATATCGCACGACGCAATAATTCAAAATCAACACACAAACCACTTTATCGGCGTCGAGCTTCTCGACATCCTTCAGCTCGTTGTGGCTCACAAACTGACGACTAGTACCTAATGCGCGCACACGAAAATACATGAAATTAAACTACAGGGTGTTATGTATATTATTATTATTGTTAATTATACCAGGAATGGCTTGAGGTTGTTGGTCCGCATTTTCATTACAATTTTTCCGTTCCGCGTCTAACCTGCAACATAAAAAAATGACTCTTAAAATAACCTTAAAAAAATATTTTTGTGATTAAATTTTGAAATCTATCAAAAACTCACTCTCGTTTTTTCGCCGCCCATCGTGCAGATAGCTTGTCGGTTTTTGCAGTCGGCACGGCTTTGCGTCTGTAACAAAGCATTTTTCGAAATCATAATAATAATGTTAACGATAAATAATTGACAAAAACACGAACGAATAGTCTAACTAACCGTTTTTTGACAGCGGGTTCCATTCGCTGAAGAGTAGTTTGAGCCGCTGTTTTGCAAGTACTATTCGCATTGCCGTTGGATTGTGCTAGCGTCGCTAGGACTAACGATCCTTCCAATAGGTCCCCGTGAACCAGCGAAAATATTATCGGTCTTTAAAATAAAAAATATTTGGAATCGGTTTTTTTTTCAATGTCAAACGATGAAAAAAATTAACGAATTATAATTTACCTGCCAGGTTTGTCAAAGAACGCCGAAATGTCCATCTCGCCAACTTCGGTGAACGAAAGGAATGCCTATATTTTAAAAGTTAAGACGTTACGATTTTCGTTATTTGTTTATAAATTTTAGAAAATATGTATAGTGATTTGGAAAACTTGGTTCGTTAAATTAGAAATGACTCACCCGTAGCTCTTTGAAACAGAACGTGAGGCTCGCTTCTTCGGTGACGTCGAAACTGTTGAATTCGTCCGACACGAAGTTGACGTCCGTGTTGATGACTTTGTTCTTGTCTGTTTTTAAAAATTTCAAGTCAATGTTGTATCGTTGATAACGATTAGTTTACGTAATGAAATCGAGGAGTTGGGTGGAATGACGACGCAACGAAAAATTGTGGCAAATTTAAGACTACAAAAAATTCCTGTCAACTGTCACAAAAAGTGCAATGATAAGCAACTCGATGTCTTTATGATGCTATAGACCGGTCTAAAAAAACGATGAGATCTACGCATTTTAAGGAATAATGCGACATTTTTTTCCACCCAACTAATTTAATTAATAAAATTTTCTTAGAAAATATTAGATATAAAGAAAAGTTGGGCACCAACGTCATCTTCGTTATAATTTTTGACGTTGATCTTTTCGTTGTTCGCAGTTAGCGTGATTTCTTCCTGTGTGGGCTGAAAGCTGTGCATGAGTTCGGTGAATAATCTTAGAAGAAAATTAAAAATATATATATATATATATATATAATTAAATTTTTTCTTTTTAGAAAAACGCGAAATCGTATTAATAAATAATACGCACGTGTGAGTTGATGAAAATGTGTTCGGCGTGTCTCGAGAGAAAATGGCTTGCATCGTTTCGCATTCGATGAACGGCAAGTAATACGTCTTTGTGATGCCTATAAAAAAATCGAAATATTTTTCAGTACGTCGAAATAATCGTATATCGTATTTTCCGTATAACAAAAAAGATTTTATTTTTTTGTACCAAATTTTAACGTGAGTTGAAACACCAGTCGCGTCAGTTTAGCGTTGATGGTCATCTTGCAACTTTCGATCCGCCTTTCCAGAGTCGACAGCGATTTGAAAACGATCAAACAAGACTGAAACGAAATACATGGCGTCATTTTGTTGGAACGACGTTGATTTTCTATAGTTGATGAAAGACAACAAAAAATGGCATCACCTTCATGTTGACTTTAAATTTGAGGGTGTCGCCGTCCGCGTCGTCCGTCAGATTCGTAGTCGCGTCGAAAACTTCGAAAAAGTCATCCTTGAATTCAAAGCACGAGTACGCGGATCGAGCCAAATTGACCGTTCGAAACGTCAACTGTGAAGAGACTTGTGTTACATACTGTATGCATGTTACAACTGTAGGTACGTACTGTATGTATGTATGTATGTATGTATGTATGTATGTTAGATACTATATGTATATAACTTACAGTATATTTTATAATATATAATAATAATATAAAAAAATTGTCACCTTGTCGTCAACTGGTTCAATATATAATTCATCTCCAACTCGTGCCAAGGCTAATATAGCTTTTCCTAAAACTACAGAAAATATTTATATTTAATATAAATTTATTATGATAATTTTGTCAATAACCAACACATTTTGAATAACTAGTTAGTTTATTTTATATACAGTGAGTTACAGCATAATATACATATAAAAAAAAAAGGTTATACCTCTAAAATGAATTCCAGGAATGATAAATTTCATCTTAATCCGTACATAATATATTCACTATACAATAATAGGTTACTATAAATATATGTATATATAAAAACAGACGTTGTCAAACAAACTTCATGTGTCAACAAAAGCGACCATTATTTTCCAACCTTAAAATATCGCGTTACGATTAGCTTAGAATTTTCAAATTCGTTTGAAATTCGCGCTACGTTTAGTCTCCATTTGCTCTCTCTTCTTCGTGGTTCAACAACATCAAATGATGTGCAGCCAATCAACTATCGCGTTACATCGGTTGCGACCAATCAGTGGGTTCGTTTCAATTTGGTTTGTGCGAAAGGGCGCATCATCACATGGTTTAATGAGTGGTGGTAAAGAATTTGGACATTTATAATGGTAACTATAAAATTAACAACTTTTTAACTATGTTTCGAAGAGATTGCTTTAATGGTCAATGTAAATTATTGGTTAAGTTGTGTGATGATCGGTTAAGTTGGTTAGTGGTTGTAAATGGATATAACGGTGAGGGTGGTTTTCACTCGAGATAGCCACCATCATAGTTGGTCATAGTTGTATTGATTGAGATTATTACTATAATTGTTTTGGGTATTGTTATAATAGTTAATACATACTATACATGCTAAATTTATAATTATATGTAGTTATATTAGTATATCGTGTAAACGTTGGTACCATTGATACATATAAGTTGATCAGTAAACTATACTAGATGACGAATTTTATAAACCAATGTTGTTTTTTGTATTAATTACAAAACAGTGCAATGTTGTAAAATATATTATAATAATAGAATATGTAATTTGTAACCTAAACTTGTATTTTAGGTTGGTGGGCGGAGTTTATGAAAGATACCGTTAAGATAAATGGAATACGTTGTTGTTGTTTCTATCTAACCTAATCTAGTGTCTATGGGTGTAGATACCTGGGTAGGTTAGTTAGAAAATACAACCACATTAAAATATTCGACGACGTTTTCTTTGCATCGTTTTCAGTTAGTGCTCGTGTTGGGCGATCTTCACATTCCCTACCGCTGCAATGGCCTACCCCCGAAGTTCAAGAAGCTTCTCATTCCTGGACGCATACAGCATATTTTGTGCACGGGAAACCTGTGTACGAAGGAGTCGTACGATTACCTGAAAACGCTGGCCAGCGATGTGCACGTCGTGAGAGGAGATTTCGATGAGGTGATTGTATAATATTTTTCACACAGGATTACGTTTGTGTGTGTTACGTTCATCAGATCAGTCAGGTTGCCAATTGGTATAGTCAATTTTTGTTACATTTGCGCACATTGATATGGCATTGGCTGCCTAGTGTGTCGAAACAAGAGTCACGCTTAATTGGGTGTAATGGTATGTAATGGCGATATATAAAACACGACGTTGATTTGTTTTAGAATCTCAACTATCCCGAGCAAAAAGTGGTGACGGTGGGCCAGTTTCGAATCGGTCTCTGTCACGGCCACCAAGTAGTTCCATGGGGCGATCCAGCAAGTTTGGCCATCATCCAACGTCAGCTCGATGTCGACATTTTGATTTCCGGTCACACACACAAATTTGAAGCTTTCGAACGTGAAAATAAGTTCTACATCAACCCCGGTTCAGCGACGGGCGCCTACAGTTCGCTCGATACGTAAGTTTCGACTTTCGAAAGAAAAGCCTAATATTTAATCAGATGTAATTTTTATATATTGTATATGTTAAGAAAAATAAATTATTAATATTGAATTTTAAATATTTTAGTGCGGTCATGCCATCATTTGTGCTCATGGACATCCAATCGGCGACAGTCGTTATTTATGTGTATCAAATTGTTGCGGACGAAGTTAAAGTCGAGCGAATAGAATACAGAAAGAATTAATATCGTCATTCCGTCGATAAGGTTCATAAGAATTTTTAAAACATGAAATTTATAGCGATTATATATATATAAAAATATATTATACATAAATGAATAAATGGTGATTTTTCTTTTTCCTCCGCGTTTTCTGTTAAATACCCCCGTTAACTGTAGCTAAATTAAGTTTATTACGAGTAATTTTTTATTATTATTATTATTATTGGTTGGCGTATACTGTACATTTAGTTTTGTACATTTTTGCTCGTTTTGTTTAATTATGCTTTGTGTAAAAAAATTATTTCGGCTCTTACCAAATTGAAATAAATCGAATGAACGCGATGATTGTTCGCAAGTTGGTTTCGATATTGCTAAAAAAAAAAATTCTGTTCAATGAATTGCTATAACTCGTTCAGATAGTTATTCCAATTGATATTTATATTAAACTATGCAATTGTTTTTATTTAGTGTGATTATGATTTAATTTGGTTGAATATCTCTATTGGTTTTCTATTTTGTCGATAGGTGGAGGCAGTGGTCAATGCTGGTTTCTTTTGATGAGTGCCAGGGAAGTTCAACAGGTCCATCATAGTTTGGCATTTGATTATGGTAAGTATACTATAGTGGTTTTAATTTTGTATACAAATAAGGTTTCATTGTATTAGTAGCATTATGTATGTTTTGTACAGTGACAAAAGTTATTTAAAAATGTGTAGTAATGGTTGAATATTTGTGTGGTGGTGTTATAAGATGAGTATTGCAATGTTATACACGATGGGTTGTCTGCTATATTAAGTATGGTTGTTAGTATAAATATTCATAATATTTATTGTTTCATAGTATATTAATATACAGCGAGTCCTCAACTTACGCAGTTAGTTCCAGCTGATAGTGTCACCTGCCATTTTGTGTTTAGGTAGTTTGTCTATAGTATTTTTGGCCATATGCGGTATGATTTTGTAGTAATGTAACTATATCATTGATAACGACCTACCTGTGCTATATGTAGCATGGGTCACCTAGTAGTATAAATATGTAGACTATACAAATTGACAAGTTACACTCTACAGTTTACTACTTACTAGTAAAGGTATAGTTATGCTGATTTTCGTACTACAGCAGTACGCCTACTGTTAGGGTGGTCTATATGATGGGTTTTAATTATGTGTCTGGTCGTTATTTTTTTGGTACGGGTTTCAATCTTTTGATGATTTTTTAGCATGCTAAACTGGAATGTTGAGAAGAGTGTCGGATGACACTTTTGTTGCAACGTTTGTGGAAATGTAATTTAAAGTACTGTATATATTGTTGATACTGATACAAATGTTAATAGATAAACACCAAATACGTATTCTAATCAGTGGTGCTGACTTCATATAGGCTCTGACTTTCATAGAAACAATGTCATGGGTGCTGGGCATCCACTACCTGGTGCGCTCCCAATTATATGCTTGTGTGCACACTTTGCAATTGGTTGTTAATTTATTATGGAATAACCATAGAACGGTGCTTTATTCATTGCATTTTTCTTGCAATAATAATAATAATGATGTTTTTCTTTGCAATAAAAATTTATAATAACCATAATAGTTTGATTTAAACATTTTTGTTAAGTTGTTACTGACGAACTAGATTGGTAGTAAAATACTTAGATTATTTGGTATTTTTCCGGTTATAGCGGGGCCCAGTCTGATGTTGCTATTTGCTTGTACTTGGTTAGGAAAGCAAAACAAAATCATACATTTAATACGTTTCTTTGTTTTTCCAAACCTAACTTGCAAATTAAACCCATAACCATTGTACAAGCAAATAGCAACATCAGACTGGGTCCTTCTCTAACCGGAAAGTACCGATTATTTTACTGACGGAAGATTACGTTGCATTTTGCACACTTGACCAATTTTGTCAATTGACTCACACGGGCACTCCAGGTGGGTTTTTTCCAAAAGTGTGTGCTAATGTGATAAATGCATGATTTGGAAAGTCCCATTATCCATTTGGTATATAATTTTAACAAAATGATACAATTTCGAATGGTATTCTCTTGTTTACAGTAGTACGCTTACATTTATTGACTAGCTTAACTTTAAAAGCATATAATTTTGTTTATCCCTTTTCTAACCTTTTTTATTTAACTTAATGCTAAAGTTGAAATGATTCACATCGTTGAACTCCTTTTTTTTTTGGGTAGGTTTTTGATGACCTACAGGGATGAAATTTTGAACATCGGCTGGGGTCGTAGAACATTTTGTTGTATCCAATGTATTTGTTGTATCCAAAAATATATTTCTTTAAGTGTTTGTTTCATCAGTAATGACGCGGTTGTAAAAGAGGTTAGCAAAAAAAGTTTGTTTACTTACTTGTTGATTTTTAAGACTTGCTCAAACCAACTTTATAATCAGTGTATTACTGCTACTTGGTGGTTTTGTTTCTCCGAAATCACTGTAATCCGAGACCCGTTGTTCTTTGGTTACCATGATCTCCACGTACTGGCAATTTGCTGATCCTAACGAGCCCTAAGACCCATCAATTATTAATTTCGAATTACCTGACTTCGGTTACCACTGAAACGAACTCGTTCTGATCTGACGCATGAGACAAAAGCACGCTAAAGTGAATAGACCTATACAAAACAAAAAATCGGAAACAGCGAAAAATTAAAATTACCACGCAGACAAAACACAAGGAAATACATTATAAGTCAACTAGCATTTCATCATTAAGTTTAGTTAATAATAAATCATGAAACGGATTATGGCATTTCAATTAAGCCAGTTAACTTGCGCGGTGTGTAATGCTGGAAAGCCTTTAAAAGCTGCTCGACAGGAATGCAATATGCTCGACAGGAATGCAATGTGCTCGGCAGGAAAGCTCTACAAAGCTGTAGCTTGTGTTATGCAGGAAAGTTGAAGGGGTTGCTTTGGAAAGTGAATTTAACTTGATGGTAAATCGGTAATTAAAACGCGCAATGCAATTAAACTAACTCTATATTCTTCATTAATTTCTTTAATAACATTGTTTGACATGTTTATAGTTATGAAATTCAGATTTATTTGTATACTAGATGCAACTCGGATATTGAAAACATTTTTTTTTCACTCGTTCTTGTTCGTATACAAAAAAAAAATTCGAGTTCAATGTTCAGTGACAATTTTGTTTTTTGTTAAAAAAGTTACCACTGTCTCCATTTGGTTGAAATTTATTTTTACTTGTGTTAGTCTAAAGCCGTGTTGATTTCACACTGTGTATACATGGAAACGGTACAAAACCTGTAAACAACCGCGACAGCGTAAACATTATCATTTATTATCGTTCTCTGGTATTCAGCATCGGAACCAGCAATTCGTGGAAATAAATTGATTTTTCTTGTGAAGTTAGGTTGCTTTCTTTATATTACTTCTGGTTCGATTTTGTCATTGATTTATTGACATATTTCTTATTTTCTCAGAAAAGATGATATTAAATTTTTATCCGCATTGTTTTGGTGTTAATCAAAATGTACTGTATATAATTTTATTTTTAAACGTTATTAGAAACGTTATATGACGTTATTAGGAAAACTCGTTGAATGAACACTTTAAAGTGCATGAAATCTCGTTGTGGGAGTAGCTCGTTATGGGAGACTTGACAGTAATTAATAAGTACAGTCAACGCGTTCAGTTGGTGCAGGCGGAACCCTCGTTATGAGAAAAACTCGTTGTGTGAACAGAATTTTACCCTACTATAAAGTACCTAAAATCTCGTTGTACGTGTAGCTTGTTATGGAAATCACAAAATGATATAGTTTATTGTTACATTGATTCTTATTCCGCACCCAGCACAAGGTATTTCATATGATTTATGTGCGGCAACAGGTGGTCAGGGTTTTGTCAAAAACTTGTCCACGTTCACGTTGTGATTGATCAGCAACATTTCTTGGTTCGGTCGTCTGAAAAGTTGGTTGATATTATTTTCAGGCTTGTGAAAAATGGCTTATGACCTATAGTTATTGTCACGTCCGAAAAGTCGTGTGACAAAACATTTTATTTTTTTGTCACACTGAACTTTGGAGGTGACAATTTCTGTGGTTGGAAGTAATGGTAACTGAAATGTTTATGTGTTAAAAAAAAATGTGATGGCTACTTTTTTTGTGATTGATTGAATCGATTGAAAATATTGTTGTGGTTTTGGTTTCCGGTTATTTATGTAAAATGTTTGCCTCCATTTTGTGAATTTTTGGGGCTGACGTCGTAAATGGTTTGATGGAATAATATAATGCATGAAAAATAATATAATTTGTTTTCATTTACAAAATTAGCACTGTTTAATGTCATCAGCTGGTTATTGTTATTAAAAAAGCATTTGTCACAAAGTGATCATAATAACCGGATTCCACTGTATTTACTATTTATTTCCAAGCATCTGTTAATTGGGTTTTATTAAAAAGGGGAACAAAAATCAGTTGTTTGTACAGTACATAAATTTAATCATTCATTCAATTGAACGTTTGTTTAACGAGTTGTAAGGGGGGTGCTATTGGATTTTTTCGTGGTAACGTAAACTGGTACGGAAAATGAAATGTGTTTACCTGGGGCAAATTATTCTCTGTAATTGGCTACAAATTAATTGTCATCATTACGGTAGAAATCAATTCCAGCATTTCTAATTTATTTCTCTGAAACGAGCATCTCAAGATCTTTATGCTAACTCAGAAATAATTGGGTGTATCGTTAATGATTTCCTCGGAAGTGAGTGTTTTAAGCGAATTCTACTGTTTGTATGTTGAGTTTAATTATGGATTTTGTTCACTTTCAAGATGTCGATGATGAAATGAACACACCGAAGTTTGGATTTATTAACGCAAACTTGATGCAGCGACGATGATGAAAAATTAATCGCAATGAAATGCAGATTTTGGTAAGCAAAATTTTACGATTCACTTGAATTGAAGTGCATTTTGTTGTAATAGATTGTGCGGATGTGATTTTCACAACTTGTTTTTACGTCATTTATGTCTGTTGTAATACATCCATCCAGTGCCTTTTTTTCTAAAAAAAAAACATGTTAAGTAGTACGCACGGTGAACGTCGATACAAATATCGATAAAAATTGATTAATACCTATTAAATGTCGATATAATTTAAAGTTAAAGTGTACGCATATACGCTGAAAAAGAGCACTGCATCCATTTATGTAATGTAACACTGTACAAATGTGCAGGGTGTTTCTACAATGAGATTTTAAAGATTTTAATCACAGAGTAAATATGTACTGAACCGTAGCTAAATATGGAAATGATTGTGAATTTATCCAAGTTTCATAAAAAAAAGATGGCCTTGGTGTACCTTCTCCACACCGGTGTCTTTGGTGACAAGAATAGAAGTTTATAATCGGCAGTAGCATATTATAGGCAGTAATATAACCCACGTAGCGTAACTCACGCCATTTTGTAACATTTTCCATGTTATTTGCATTCGTTTCTGCATACCACCGCACAGTATGTGCTCGGTGGCTCAGAGTCACCATTTTGAAAAACAACTGACTTCAGCGCCACTGCGCCTGTGACACGCACTACAAAATTCCCACAAACTTTTTTTTTGAGTTCTGCTTCCGTTCCACCAAGCGTCACGTTTGCATGACCTGATATGAAAAAATAATGGACATTCTAAATGTTCAGATTTCATTATGAACACCCTGCATATCATTACCATGCAGATGCTTGGTGAAATTTAAAACCAGATTAAGTTGACATATTTCAGCTGACATTCTATGTTTGAAATAACAAATCAAACATTTTGAAGCTAAGTTATTGGGGGGGCGGGTGTCAAAACTTAGTTTATTAATTATTTTTTTTTTAATGTCAAAATTTATTTTTCACACATTTTTTTTCCGTATAAACATTTTTCCGCCTCAAACTTATCGTGAATTGTAATCGTTGTTTGAAATAGCATCTTATGTTTAAAATAGTGAAACAAACAATTCTTGGACTAAAAATATAAGGAATTCTTTTTTTTTATATAATTATTTATTTTTAGTTGAAATTTCATTTTTGATAAACTATCAAAAAATATCAAACTATCAGAAATTATCAAAATATCATTTTTGATACATTTTGTTCTGCGTCAAACTTATCGTAAATTATAATCGTTCTTTGTAGCACTTGAAAATCATTCGGTAAAGCTTGAAACGCAGGTAAACAACATGATGTAAAACAACATTCCATGTTTAAATTAGTGAAACAAAAATGGCTGGACTAAATTATTAAGGGTGTTTCTTATTTTTTTACTTTAATTTTCAATGTCACAATTGATTTGCTGTCAATATCTTGACATAAACTCTGTTATTTACCTTGATAAACTCTGATATAAACACCACCTTATCGCAGATGATAAACTCTGATATAAACACCACCTTATCGCAGATTGTGATTATTGTTTGTTGTATCGAAACTTTGTCATTGGATATTGATAATTTTTAATGTTCAGAGTTGATGAGAAAATGTTCATTAAGGAAACTAATCAACAATCCATTCGTGTTTGCAAATGATAGCCGGTCTATTTGAAAACATGACGTAACGTTAACATAAGCGACATAACAAACCTTTTTTTTTTGCTAATGTAACATCGAATGCATAACATAAGTACTGAAACTGTGACAACACGTTATTCCGAATTATACACTCGTTTGATTTGTAAAACTTGTGTCAAAAACGGTGATAAAAAGGTGATGGGTAATAACAATTTTTTTTTCACACTAAGCGCGGGATATTTAAACAGTATGATAACTTTGTACAAATGCACAATATCGTGATATAGTTTCTGCTCAGTTCGTATATTTGAAATTCACTCGGGAATTGACTGTTTAGCAGTGTTCTGTTAACAGCAACGTTCCATTTATTATACAATGTCGATGACACCTTTCAACTTGGTTGTGGAGTTACTTCTAGTGACGTCGTACGCTTCCGCGGACGTCACTCTTTGCAATTTCACAGAGGACGTGCTGCATAAAGATGGCGACGACGTCACTAGATATTCTTTGAAATTGGGAGTGAGGAAATGGGAAGACTTGAAATGAAAGTCTCCACTGGCAGAGTTTGTAAGGAAGGGTATGGAAGCATTGCGAACGTTCCTGTTGATGGTCAAGTAGTCAAGTTCCGAAGTTCCGGAACTTGGCTGCGACATTGG
Organism: Cryptops parisi; assembly: GCA_034695005.1. NCBI lineage: Eukaryota > Metazoa > Arthropoda > Chilopoda > Scolopendromorpha > Cryptopidae > Cryptops > Cryptops parisi. The sequence goes on along the minus strand of JAQIWH010003426.1, from coordinate 3,251 downwards.
TGAGATTTCTTGGTGTGACTTGGAAGCCGGTGAAATGGCGTGCAACGAAAGCAAATCCGAGTATTTGTTGTTAGCACTGTTTGGTTTGTCCTCGATAAACGGAATTTCCGTTTTGCCATCGCACGTTTCTTCTCTCGGACTGGTCTTGCAGCTTCGAATAACACGAATAGGGATTCTCAAGGACCGACATCGAGAGAGTTTCCGTTCGGTGGCACGATTGTCGCTGAAAGATGATCGTTTTTTGGGTTTTGTCACCTCGACATCGGTGAGCTCGTTGTTGCAATCATTGGCCTCGTCGTCCATGATCCAGTCGTCGTGTTGGTCACTTTCCACCATCTTGATCTGATCTTCGACATTCTCGCGAGATTTGCCCAAACTGTGACGATGTCCCTTGACGATCTCTTCGGCTAGCGATACGCTTTTGTAGACTTTGTAGGACAGCTTCCTCACCAGACCTTCGGAATGGTAAAAAGAACCTCCGCCTTCCAAGAGTCCGTTTGGATACAGACTGTCTTTCAGTGGATCGTCACTCGTAGGGGACACGTGTCGTTCCAAACGAATCTGTTGCGGTTTCTCCGACAAGTTCTCGACGGAGTACTGATTGCAGCACATCAAATGGCACGCTTCGTGCCGCGCGATGTCGTTGCGGTAAACGTAAATGAAAGGATTGACGAGGCAGCCAAGGAACATCAGTATCTGCGTCGCTTGCCGGAACGACGACAGTCTCGGACACGAGTCGGCAAACGCATCGAGAAGCAACGCGACGAAAAACGGCATCCAGCAGCAGAGAAAAGAGCTCACTATCATAATGCCGGTCCGTGCTGCTTTGCCTTCCTCTCGAAACAAAACGAAAGACAGACTCGTGTTGGAACTGCGACGCCGGAACAAGTGTTTCCGCTGCTGCTGGATGATCTCCACCTGGTGTTGGGGTTGAGGAACGGCGTCGACGGAATCGCCATTATGAACAGCCGGAGTGTCGATGTTTTCCTCGGGATAGAACACCGACTGGTTGTAAGTCACACTGTGCTGGCGAGCACGCGCACTGGTCTGGTGGGCCGCCCGGTACATGCAAGTGTAAATCCAGATGATGAGCAGCAGCGGTATCACGAAACCACTGAAAATCAGCGTGAGGGCCACCCACCATCGATGCTGCGGGCATATGAGCGAAACTAGTGTGATGCCCAGGCTGCAGCACGCTTCTGACGGCAAAGTGGCGAGAACGTTTTGTCTTCCGCACGACACTTCCGTCGAATCTCTGGTCTCGTCCAAACCCACACTGGGCAATCCGAACACTGGATAGGCAGTCATCAGGGCCGCGATAATCCAAATGGTTCCGATGAGAATGGAAGACCGGCCTCTGGTGACGGTCATGCCGTAATGAAGCGGACTCATGACGGCAAAGTATCGATCGCAGGCGATGAGAACCAGCGACAGGGTGCAGGTGACACTGAGCATCGCTGCCACCACTTTGGACAACTTGCAATACCATAGGCTGAACACCCATTGCTGCATGAGAAGGGAGACCAGGGCTATGGGCATGAGTAGTACCGTGAAGAAGAAGTTGGAAGTCACCAGACTCAGCACGAACCTGGATAAGAATTACAGGGAATTGGTAGTCATTTGATTGCATAGTGAAAACAAGTGTTTTAAGTCCATTTTCACACGTCAAATTTGTTCAATCAAATTCCATTGATTCCAACTGTTTTTCTGACGTCGTACATACACCGGGGCGCGTTTCAGTGCTTTTGTTGTTTCGTTGTTTGACCTAAACTAAAACACGTCCAGACGTTTGTATGACGTCAGAAAAACATTTGGAATCGATGGAATTTGATTGAAAAGGTTTGACGCGTAAAATGGGCTTTACATCTTAATCTCTAAGCTAATACTGTTTTATACAGGGTGTGTCACACCCTAACGCCCCCGTCTTTTCCTTTATAATTTTCAAACTAATAGACGTAATTCAATGAAATTTGACACGAAAATTTTTTAGTGTATGAAGCAAGATGATATCATAACAAGTACTGTATTGAAAGTGGTCACCATTAGCATTAAAACTCGTGGAATACCTTCTGTAATATGGAGAGGTGTAGCATGTCTTGATGCTAATGGCGACCACTTTCATCACTTGCTATGATATCATCATGCTTTTCATACGCCAAAGTATTTGTGTGGGGAATTTCACTGAATTACGTTTGGAAGTTACAGTATAAGGGAAGAGCCGGTACCGATAGCAAGCGAAACACCCTATAGTAAGACAAGACCATTTGATTTATATATCCTACCTGTTGGACAGTGTTCTCAGAGCTGGTCTTTGATAGAATACGACGAAGACGAGAAAGTTAACGATGATACTGAGCACCAAAAGAGCGAGTAGGAGAATCGCTTGTAGTACCACCGATGCCAAACTCGGTTCATCTGAAACAGAAATGAAAATTCCGGTTATTCACAAAAAAAAACACCCGTTTGTTTTTTACAATGATTAGTTGTACAAATTAACAATCCAGCCACATAACTTCATACGTGAATTTTAATAAGTTGATTAATCGTAACAGTCAACAAAACATATGTTATACAGTGGAATCTGGTTATTATATAATCACGGATAATGTTATCAATCGGCTATTGTTATCATGATCAGTCGGTACCAACACACCGTTTGATTGTTTTTAAATCGCATCAGCCGGTTATTGGTATCAAAAAGTGCTAGCCCCAAAATGATGATAATAACCGGATTCCTATGTACTGTATCTGATAAGATATGTTTCCGAGGACCTGTTATACCTGATGTATTATTTTTCCGATCTATCATTAGTATTTTTTTGTACATGGAAGCTGTAAAATTTGAATGAATTCTGGATGTGAAAAATAATGTGACGTTAGAAGTGATGTGTAGTGTGATGTTGAAGATGAGTAGATTAGATTAGAATTTTATTTCATTTCCAATGGAATCAGTAGACAACACAAAAATGAATACACTGAAAACCAAATAAAGAATAATTATAAAACAAACCATGATATAATAAAACCAGTTTCATCAAAACCCAACCAAGGGGCATGATTTGTCAACTAAACACTATTTTTAAAATGATGAGCAATTTTCAAATTAAAATGCTTACAATTAGCTATAAGATGAAGATGAAGATATCCTACTAATAAAAGAAAACGACCTTCCTCCTACTACTACTCCTCACCAGTTATAGCCATTGGACAAAAAACATCACGTGGTTCTTTCTTTTGCACCTGGGCATAAA
>JAQIWH010003425.1:0-20066 GCA_034695005.1 Cryptops parisi | reverse complement strand
ATGTGACAATGTGTTGCTGAATACTTCTTTTGCCATTTACTCAAAACTATGAATTGTTACATGCAACGTTATTTCGGTTAAGCCTTCAATTAAGGCTTCGCTAAACTCATCCCACTTGTATATATAGGGTAAGTCATCTAACGAGACACATCTAAATATTATGAAAACAAAGCATACGAACAAATGTGTTAGACAAATATTTTTTGCATACGAGGGGCCTTTCCAATGGTGCTATTTTCATTGGCCTTGAAATTTATTCATTTTATTTCATTTCAAATTAATTTTCACGAAAATCCCATTGTTACATCGAAAACCACAGTTTGTGACCACCAAATAGAAAGTTGTAGCCACGAAGCCAATTAGTCAGAATACCACTTTTGTTTCATGTATTTCCAACAATGCAACAACGAATAAAACGTATTGAAAAACCGTTTCATATAGTGTCGTACAATAGTACAATATCGTACAATCTTGTAGACTAGTGTCGTATTGAACAGTCTTTTAAGATCCATATTGATAGCACTATTAACTTTAAACTCTGTAATTCTTTTTCTTTTATTACCTTGATTTCTTGAAATACTTTATCACTCTACTGTATATATGCAGAATATTCTCACCTCTGCAGTTCAAACATTCACACCATCCAAAAACATTTTAATCGTCTCCTTTTTAAACATATTAATTATATTGTCTAATTTTGTTTTTGTTTTTAGATTCCCATTGGATTATTTTATGTTGAATAAATAAATAAATAAATAAATAAATAATAATTGATACAACAATAGACATTGAAACACACCTTGCCTCTACAATAGCTTCTCTGCAAGTAACCCATGCTATTCAGTAGAGTTATTTCAGTTGTTGCATGGTTAATTTAAATACGAATCTAAAAACGCAAAACAACTATGAACCAAAATAACTTCACTAAATAGCATGGATGACTTGCAGAGAAGCTGTTGTAGAAGCAGGGTATGTTTTACTGTCTATTGTTAAATACATTTTTATTTCGGTTGCATTGATGGAAATAAATTAAACAAAAGTGAATTCTGGCTAATTGACATTGTGGCTACAACTTTGTAAATATGACTTTGGTAGCTACGACTCACGGTTTCCGATGTAACAATGAGTCGGAAAATGAATCTTTCCCGTCTTTGTTTCCCGTCTTTGTTGTGAGTAAATAGCCCGTCAACAAGGCTATTTACTAATGTTTGTATAACACATTTGTTTGTTACAAGGTTTGTTTTGATAATTTTTGGATGTCACGTTAGGTGACTCAACCTGTATATTATATGGCACTGTTAATTTTTTGACGGGTATGTACTTGTATGTTAGTGTATGTATATGTAGAGTATGTTATTCGTATTTTAAGGTTAACGCTAAAAGCTTAATTCATTAATTATTATCTACGCTGTTTCGCTTTAATAATCCGATAAAATATGTCATTTGTTTTTAGTCCATTTGAAACTGTTGGTTGTGCCGTCCTGGGAGTTTTTGGTGTCGTGGTGTTGTTGGCCACTCTTGGGCTTATCATCTACATTTACTTAGTCTTCAGCAAGGATATGCAGGAGTACATGGATATGAAGATGACTACAGCTGTGTTAGTTTCACTCACAAGCACAAACATGTCCACAGCTAGTGAGTTTTCAACGACTAATTTATTTTCCGAAACAACGCAAGAAATTCTTCCATCGTCTATAACAGGCTCTACTTTCTCAACGTCAAGAAGTAAAGTTGGAACTAGCACCTTTATTTTATTCATCACTTGTGTGCAATATAAGTAACAAAGTTTGTTTTCCAGAAACAAATGAAATTAAAACAACGGAAACCACAGCAACAGCCACAAGTGCACCAACAACCACAATTAAGCCAACGACCACAACCAAACCAACGACCACAACCAAACTAACGACCACAACCACAACCGAACCAACGACCACAACCGAACCAACGACCACAACCGAACCAACGACTACAACCGAACCAACGACCACAACCGAACCAACGACCACAACCGAACCAACGACCACAACCAAACTAACGACCACAACCACAACCAAACCAACGACCACAACCACAACCACAACCAAACCAATGACCACAACCAAATCAACGACTACAACTAAACAAATAACCACAACCAAACCAACGACCACAACCAAACCAACGACCACAACCAAACCAACGACCACAACCAAACCAACAACCACAACCACAACCAAACCAACGACCACAACCAAACCGACGACCACAGCCACAACCAAACCAACGACCACAACCAAACCAACGACCACAACCAAACAAACAACCACAGCCAAACCAACGACTACAACCAAACCAACGACCACAACCAAACCAACAACCACAGCCAAACCAACGACTACAACCAAACCAACGACCACAACCAAACCAACAACCACAACCAAACCAACGACCACAACCAAACAAACAACCACAACGAAACAAACGACCACAACCAAGCCAACAACCACAACCAAACCAACAACCACAACCAAACCAACAACAACAACAACAACAACCAAACCAACGACCACAACCAAACAAATAACCACAACCAAACCAACGACCACAATCAAACAAACAACCACAACCAAACCAACGACCACAACCAAACCAACAACCACAACCAAACTAACAACCACAACCAAACCAACGACCACAACCAAACCAACAACCACAACCAAACCAACAACCACAACCAAACCAACAACAACAACCAAACCAACGACCACAACCAAACAAACAACCACAACCAAACCAACAACCACAACCAAACCAACAACAACAACCAAACCAACGACCACAACCACAACTAAGCCAACAACGACGACTAAACCAACAACCACAACTAAACTTTCAACCACAAGTAAGCCAACAATGACGACTAAACCTACAACCACAACTGAATCAACAACGACGACTAAACCAACAACTACAACTAAACCTTCAACCACAAGTAAGCCAGCAACGACGACTAAACCAACAACCACAACAAAACTTACAACCACAAGTAAGCCAACAACGACGAGTAAACCAACAACCACAACTGAATCAACAACGATGACTAAACCAACAACTACAACTAAACTTACAACCACAAGTAAGCCAACAACGACGACTATACCAACAACGACGACTAAACCAACAACCACAACTAGGCCAACAACCACAACTAAATCAACAACGACGACTAAACCAACTACCACCACACAACTAGCAACAACAACCACAACTATATCAACAATCATAACCACAACAACTACTATTCCAACAACTACTAGTGAAACATCTACAACTATCTCAACAACTGAATCTACTGCCCTTAGTACAACACCAACGATGACCTTTTCCGAAATTTCTAAAGAAAGAGCCGCTCCTTGGCACCGTCTAGTAACACGCGCCATTCATTCCATGGATCCACAGCTCGAATCAACAAACCAGATATCAACGTTTATAAGTAACATTTTATCCAGTGGTCTGGCAACAACTACAGAAACCATTCCATCTACTTCACAAACAATTTTAACTACCGGTACTTTAGCATCTAGTACTCAAACTAGCAGTACAACTCCATCTATTGAAACTTCCGTGGAAACAACAACAGAACTACTTTCTTCGAAAACAACGACTCTAGTGCCAACTAGTACGACTTTTGAAACAACTCCAGCACCAGAATACTGTGAGTTTTGTTTTTTTTTTTAAATCTTTTATTAAACTTGGCTTTACCGTTGTATGTGTGTTTGTTTAATTCAACATGTTTGAAGTCTATTTTGACTTACTTTCTGATATCCCAGATAGCTGAAATTTGATACGTCAGCGGAATTTGATACGTAATTTTATTAAATTTTGACGGATCAATGTCATGTCGATTTCGAGACAATGTTACTTAAATGTGGGTTTTTTCTCATAAAGTGTTACTGACGATAACAACCACATACAGTATATCTTTTCAGGCATCGTTAAGCCATATCATGCATTGTTATAAATACACATACATACACTTAGAAATAAGTCTCGTGGCTGGCAGTAGTGTCTTAATGAGTATGAATTTTTCAGTTAACCGGACAGAGTTTGTTTTGAGACAACGTAGTTGGTGGGAAGCTGTTGATTACTGCAATACTACCAGTTTAGATGGGAATATTTTCGAACCGAGAACAGACAAAGATTTTGAAAAACTCATCGACTTTGTTACCGGTCCGAAATTTGAAAAATATCGTGAACAGAATCACTGCAAATCCGGTTTTTTCACTGGTAAGTTTTCCAAAATAACTTTAAAAAAAAAAGACATTATTTTTAAACCGTGATAATTATTTTCAATACAGTAGTGTCGCTAATCCTACATGAACGGCATCAAGCGATTGTCGGATTATCGAAACTGTCGGACTACAAAGAAACACAAATAAATGTTTAAAGTTTTATAAATTTTTTCAATCAGAGAATAATACACTACAGTGCAAGGATACTACTTATTATATTTATAATAATTTATTTCCCACTTTATTAACAATATATGGTGCATCACTGAGCATTCATAAGTCGTGTAAAAACATTTTTAGAGTTTTCTCTCATAAACTGTAGGCTATATTGTTAGTTGGGATATCTTAAATAGTTTTGGTTTTATAAATTACTAAATTGTATCCCGTACTGTAGCATGAGAATAGAGATAGTTAACGGTGAGTAATGTCTGAAATGTATACTTATCACGTTAAATCTACGCGCGCAAATATGGATGTGCCTCGTTTTCATAACAATTCACGTTAATCGAATTATAACTTGTTTAAATGTTCGCGCTCAAATATAGATGCGTCTCTTCCTCCACCTCTTTTTCGTCTTACTCCCACCACATATAATAGATTCGTCCAAAACATCAGCCAAAACATTCTCTCAGAAAGCAATGAGCCTTTCTTTTAAGTAAATCTCTTCTTTCGAGACTCGATGACACATCAATATATCTTTTCAACGTGTTTTTAAAATTTTATCGTGGCTACAGAATTAATGTGGAGCCAATTTCTATACGAAACGGTCAAGCAGCAGCCATTTTGATCGCAAGCTTGGCTTATGGGTTAACTTACGCTTCACCATGGCTTACGCCTACGTAGATTGTGAATAAAGCTGACGTAACTTATTAAACTTAGATGTTTATTAATACTAATAATAATGTTTGACGACTCAAGGTTGGATTATCAAGACTCTACTGCTTATCTTTTTGTGTAGGACTTCGGGTTGATGAAAACCATGTGTGGGTATCTAAAAATAACGAGTACTCCACAGCACAATTTATCAACGGGTACTTAGATCCAAGCTTTGCAGACAGACATCGCCGCTGTCTGTTACTTGTGAACCACACTCAATATCCACTCGAACGAGGATATTGTGAAGTCCGCAAAAATTGCTATGCTTGTCGTATATCAAGTAAGTAACATACATAAAATATAATAAAATAAATTGAAAAATTCGTTTTTTTTAAAAAGAGTCTTTTTTTTCCAAATGCACTAAAACGTAGAAAATATAAATTTTTTTGGGGTGTTTCAAACTTTATACAGGGTGTTTGCAGAGTTTTCAGGGTGTCTCCCTGTCTTTATACAGGGAGTCACTATTTATTTGGTGAAGTAATAAGAGTTTCAAATAACTGACAAGATTATAATCCCTTTGTATACTAAACAATTTACATAACATAATACGAAACTAAATTTAAAAACAATTATAATTTAGGCTTACCGTACCTTAAAACTTTCATTATTTCGTACGTGTGTATCAACGTGTCTAAAAAATTTCAAGCCGGTTAGCTGCATTGTGATAGCGAAACATAAGCATTTAAATTAAAGGATATATTCGAAAAAGATATATGTATCACTATTACGGCGGGTTAGCGATGGAACCATCGCTGCAGATAGACTCACAGCCTTTTTTAACTTGTCAATGCATATGAAAGTCCAGAAGCGTTTGTAAACGTGTGTTGGTGGCGAAGAGTTGGATGAAAGAGCTAGTACAGTATCACGTTTTGTCCTGATGTTGAGACTGTTTAACACTGTTCACATACGATCGAAGGTTGTAGTGGCAGTGGGTAGCAGAACGTTTTTACGAATTATCGATTTTTTGTCGACAAACTTTTTAATGTTGTGGTGCCGTTATAGTGAAGAGCCTTAGATCGGAATATACATGTATTTGTTAATAAATTATGTAAAGTTGTAGTACAATATCAATATTTGTATTTGACATCTTAAAATTTAATGATTTTCGCTTACTTTTTTTAGATTGTTCCCATAATGACATCAGTTGTGTGAAAATATTGCATAGTCCTATGCAAATGTCTTATAAAGAAGCTGCTAAGAGATGCAATAGTCAAAATGGAAATTTGTTGTTCCTTAAAAATGACAAAGAAATTCGAAAACTGAAGAGAGTACTAGATAAAGCTCCGGAATTTTGTATCGTCCCACGCTACACTCGTCCTTTTTCTGTTGTTGGCATTGGTAAGTATATCGTTGTTTCGTACTTTGATTCTGGCTTCACTTAATGTCTTAATTCTTTTGTTTGAGGTCATCTACAAAAGGGAAGAATTGTCAAGATCACTTCTATACTTGTATAGAAGTAATCTTGGAATTGTACAGCATGGTCTGGAAGTCACTATTTACTCAGCGATGTCTTATGATGATTTAATTTGCATGTTTCGTGTTGATTTGTTGAAATTCAAACTAATTTATTGTGCTGCGTTGCTTATTTAATTAACTAATTTGGTTGCGAGACTCGAAGTAATATGAATAATACCTTCATTAATTCAAGCTGCGTTTATTGTGTTAAATAATGTGATTTGTGAGGAGGTTCATCCGCCTAATCTTGGATGAAAATGTTTAACCCAACAAAAAATAGTATTCGTTAAAAATGTAGTATTTGTTTGTTTTGTGGTTGGTATATACACCGTGTCCAATATCATGTCAGGCAACTATGTTCATACGAGTTTTATGGCTTGTGATATATACACGGTGTCTCATAAGACAGGCAACAAACAGTAGGCCTATACAGGGTAAGGCAAAAGTCTGGCCACTCTGGTCACAGCTAAATATCGCGAAAACCATTAGTTGTTCAGTATGTACATTTTGATTGAACTTTTATAATATATATCGGCCATGGGCTATTCAATGACGTTGCTGGAAGAGTTCTTTGATGTCATGTTCAGGGTCATGACCTTTTAGGTCATGTAACCTTTGATGTCATAATTAAGTTCTTTATTATTCATTCCACACCCATGTGATTTAGAAAAATGAAGATATTCACAAAATAATGCCGACGCAAGAAACTGATCAAAAATCAATCTGTAAAAACGGAAGTTACAGGCGAAACAAGTACGATATGACAGGTACGCAAACAAGAAAAGCCACAACAAACTTAGCCTACCCAACAATGTATTGGTACAAAAGCTGTAAAGAAGTTGTTAAAACACCTATTAGACTGATGCATTGACACGTACATCAGTTTAACAGGTTTTCCCACAATTATTTTCACCACTTTTTTGTTTCCTCATTGTCAGGCAGGCCATGCTGTTGCAGCTGCTGCTGAGTTTGTTTCTATGTTAAATTGTTCTTCTTACGCCCGTAACTTCCGTTTTTACCGGTAGATTTTCTATCTGTTTCATGTGTTGGCAATATTTTGTTTTAATATTTCAAAAACTAGTTTTTACTATTATGGTTGAAAACGTTGGTTTGAATTTCAAAACTCAGGAGACACTTTGTATACTAATTTCAACCCTTTTTAAAGGCTTTTTATTTAGTTCACTCTGTGTGTGTGTTTCAAAGCCGTAAATTCAAAGCTATTTTTAACTTGGTTCCCAACGTCTAATCGACTTAAAATTTTGCATACTTATGTATTTATAAATATAATTTAATATTATAACAAATTAAAGTTGATTATCCCCCTGGGAATTCGTAAAAACAACACTTGAAGTTGGAAAATTTTCTCATTGAGTGTGCATGCTGGTATTTCCTTATTGAGTGGATATGTCGATATATACGAGGTGTGTAAAATAAGTGATGAGATTGGCAACGTAGCGTTGGCTCTGGCAACACTGGGGACGCGTGATGTTTTATTGTTGGAATGTAAACACATGATACGCTTTCAGTACGAGTTTGAACACAAGAATCATTTGGCTGCCCGTAGCAATGTCAATTTTCTAAAAGATAAAAAATTTCTTTTTCTATCTTTTAGTATATTTGGATATAAAAGCATTTTTTAAAAAGTATTTTTACCATCAATTTATTATGATTATTATTCATGAACAAAAACGTAATTTTGGTGCTATTCAATGTGTCGTATGTATGTTACCTGACTTATAGAACACCTTGTACTCAATTAAGCAAATTGTACTACATTAACAATTTTTGTTGTTGTTTTGTTTTTTGCACGAAATACTACTTTCGAAATTATCCATATGGAAAAGAAAATAATATTTATAATTTCTGCCTTACAGTGAACAGTAAATGACAGTCACGGAAATTTTTTTTTATGAATTCAGTATACCGGGTACTGCAAGTGTATTAATTTGTGTCTTGTGATGAAAATATTTTTGGTTCACTGTGCATCGTAGTTCCAAAACGCATTTAATAAGCGTTTCTTCTCAATATTTTTTTTGATTAACCGTATTTCTAAGTAACTTCACATATTAATAGTTGCGATAAAAAGTAACACAAAAAATAAAACTTAAATTACACTAAAAAAAATATAATAAATATACAGGGTGAATTTAAATGGTCTGTACAAGCTTTGGGAATAAGTTTTAGAGACCTAAACAAGCAGAGAAAATGTTCTATGAACATGGGATCGGAAACGTTGCTTCTGGAGTTAAAACGATTCGTCTTTGTAACATAGATACATCTCTTTAGTCATGTATTTTTTTTAATCTATGGTTGTAACTTCAGAAGAAAGCGTTTCCGACCACGTTCATAAGACATTTTTTGCTTGTCTAGATTTCTAGAACTTACTCTCAAAGTTTGTACAGGCCATTCAGATTCACACTGTATTATTAAGTGACAATGTTGCTTTCGGCATTTAGACGGTACGTACGAACCCATCATCATAGACCGAAACAACGAAATTGTGAAAATCACGTCACCTTACTTCAGTTACACTTTTGAAAAAATCACCAGCACGTGTTTAGGAATTGACAATTTCCAGGCCAGATTGATGGACTGTGACCTTCCAAGATGTTTTGTGTGTTTAAGTAAACGGAAAAAACAATATCCAAAATCTAAGAACGAAGCTACAGAAATTGTAATGGATTAATTACAAAGATAATAATCAAAAGGATAAATTAGAATACTTCGCGTATATAGTCGGAAATTATTTATCATATATGTTAGTTATACCATGTGAGGATATTATGCAAGGATGAGTTCATGTAATGATATCCTGTTTACAGTTACTTGTTTTAAGGTACGTATCTATATATTCGCTTAATGATGCTGTAAAAATGACTTTTATTAATTTTTTCATAAAGTCATTTCTATCTGTTCTTAATTTTAAGCATACAAGTTTTTGCTTTGAATATAGTTTTAGTGATACTTTATTATAGTATATAAGTGCTTTCACGTTTATTAATTTTTAATGGCTTAATCCACATATCATTAACAGTTTCACATTGTTGATTATTATATGCTGTATATAACTGCACATGATCATATACATGGATACAAAGATACAATGTATACCGGTACTGTAAAAGGATGTTGTGTACATTGTTCTACATGATTTCACACATCATATAATGAATGTTAATATACTTTATAAACTTCTTTCACACTGTATATTTGAAAATAATTATTATTCTACATACATTTTATTTAAAAAATATGTATGCTGTATTGTACTATAATGGGAAAAGAGTTAATGAAATATAAGACTATAAAATATCAATTATAATCGTATCACTACACTATATATTGATGAACAGCTATTGAAATAAAACATCACATACTGTATATGTTGATAAATTGTGAATTTTATGGAGTAAAACAATATTATACAAAATATTACATCAATCATTTTCTATTTACAATCAAAAGAATGTCCTAAATGGTTATCTTCAAATTAAAACAAAACATGTTTCGAGGTCTATTTTGCTTAATCTCCAGTTTTATCTCAAAAAATGACAATATATACACATGTAATCAATATTATAGAATATTTCACAATCGAGTATTTCAAGATTTAACAATATTAAAAATAGAATTAATTCATGCAAATCGAAAAGTAACTCTCATACACATCTTGTATTACAATATATTCTTAAATTCGGTATAAATTTATAACATGAAACATTTATATCGTCATCGTCGATTTCACAAATTCCACTTGGTTTCATGATGTGAAGCTATAAACGAAGATTATTCGTTTTGCCAAACGGTTCAAGATTGGTACGGTACATAGAACTCGAAGTCAGTGATATCAGTTTTCCGTTGTTTGTATCCGAAACGGCTAAACCACGGTTATAGAATGCTAGACACGTTTTGAAGGTTTTAGGTTTGCAGATGCAGACCAAAAGAATGAAGAAACCCTGCAACGTTGTCAAAATGTCCAAAATGGAACTGACGACACTGACAAAACCAATTGCCCATATGGTCACTTTGATCACCCAGAAAAAACCCATCACAATGAGCAGTCTAATGGAAATTTTTAACCTAAAAACAGACAAAATAAAAAAAGTTAAAATGACAAAATGTGAAATATTTTTACACATACGGTAAAGCAGACAAAAGCATGACTGAAGTGTTTATTTCCAAAACGTCTTAAGTTCAGCAAATAAAAGTTTCCAGAAAACTTTTTTGTATTTATTTGACCATACACTTTACATATAAACGTGGTTGTTAAGAGTGTATTAAAGTAGGAAATAATATGTTTGGAGTCTTTAAAATAACGTATTTGGAATCAGCGATGCACAGAGAGTTTAGAGAACCTCTTAACTAAAAAATTATTAAAAGTGGAGTTAAGACGTTTTGTAAATACGCTGTACCCTCAGCAAACATAATTTATTATTACTATTCATACTTCAAGAGGGGTTTCTTTTACTTTACTGATCATGTGAACCGTGTGAAAAATGTCTACCGGTGACGGAGTAAAGCAGAAAAACCTTTTTGCTTTTTATTTACTGGCGATAAAGCACAGTAGATAACTTATTTCTAGTGTAATAGAACAGTGTATGAAACATTGGAAAATTCAGTATGTCAATGGTTTTTAGCACTTTTCAGTGCTTTAAGATTTGAGGATATTTAGATATTTAAATTGAAGAGAATATTTTCAAATTCAATATACTGCGTTCAAAGAGCATTACTTACAGCTGTTTGTGAATTTTTGTATTTGCGATGAAGACTTCTTGAGCCATCTTCTGGAACTTGAGCACAATCATCGAGAAGATTATGGCATTTATAATTATGATGACGGCCAGCCACCCATAATAGAAAATGAATGCGCTGATTTGGTTGTCAAGCTGGAACCAGCAACTGATCTCGAACCCTGGATACAACATCAATAACTGTGGAAACTGCAACATTTCAACTGCAACAGTCATTCCAGTAATCAGCAATGGCATTCCCCAAGAGTACAAGCAATACAATAGGAACCTCCTTTTGCGTGTTGATTCGTGGCAATTGGGTCTTAAGACTTTAAGAGCGATGTAGAAATCGATGGCTTGTGAATTGATCCAAAAGAACGCCGACAAGAAACAAAACTGTTCCAAACTAGCTAAGACGATGCACTTCACACCGCGATTATCGTTGTTAATTGCAAATTTTAGCAAGACGACAACGGATCCCATAAATAACATGATCATATGGCATTGAAATGGACGATTGTTTCTTTTTTTCACTCCTGGCACGAAACACGAAGTAATGAAGGCTACAATCAATGATATAGCTGACAAAATATAACTGCTCAGATAATAAACAGCAAGCGAAGCAAGATTTTGATTGTTTTCTGGAATGCAAATAGCCATGCGAAAATCGTTGGTGGTTACGAAATATTCGTTCAACTGGTACGTTTGTTTGTACGGTTTCACCCATGCAGTGTAATCTGCACGGATTTCGTAGTCATCTTTGTTAACGAAACACTTTTTACATAGAAAAAATTTCTTTATAGACATTGGATAACACACAAACGCTGTTTCGTTGAAAATTGTGTAGATACCAAAATCTCTAAACGAATTGAAACTCAGAGATGAATTGACAACAACGAAGTCTCTTAGAGCCACAATTTTTTGTGCGCTAAAATCTGGAGTTATGTTGACCGTACTCTGAACTATCGCCGCAATAAATGCATTTAGGACGTTACATTTATTCATAAACGAAACCAATGAGCGGGATGTTTTTTTGTCGGTGCGGTTGGAGTACTTCCAAATTTCTAGCATTATAGGATCAACGATTTTAAGTTCTCTTTGTTTTAGAAAAATACTCATGGTCAAGTTGTTTAAATAGTCATCTGATGGATACTGTTTGACTGTCAGTGCATTTCCTGAATGTTGAGAAATTAACATAGAGCAGCAAAAGGTAAAAATGTAGATCACTGAAAGTGTTTTCAACTCTGTCATTTTTGCACAATTTGCACGTTCACATTCACTGGAAAGTTCTGCATTTGACGCACTCACAGTAAAGTTGTTAAGTTGTTGGTAACGTTGTCCTCGTAGTTGGTACTTGACTAAATTTGTTGCATTTGACATAGCCCAGAAACTTTTCTGAAAGAAGAAGTGGACTGCACAGAAAAACTCCGTTAGTTAGGTTATGTGTGGGTGAAATTTCACACATTTACAGATATCTATTTCAGCTCAGGTTTTCTCCTAATGGTCACTATCTCATCAGAAAAGCGTGATTGACAACTCCAGAAATTTGACTACCACAACGGTCACATGGTTGTTACTTTCACTCAAAGAAGTTGAACAGCTGTTTGTTCTCTTAAATATATTGACATTGATAGAGAGACTTTTAACGTTTCTCAATATCTTTAAATTATTGCTTATTATTGCGTCCTTTTTGTACAACGTGCAAGTACGTTGAAATGTCGAGCTTTCTTGAAATGCAGCAATTTTCTCGTACCGGTAACAATTCTTAAATATGACAGTTTTGAGGTAATTTATTTAACTTTATGTTTTCTAAAAGAAGTGCAAAATAATTAACAAAAAAGTTAACAGGACATTGTTTTTGCCATATGCCATATTCTGTAAATTAGAAGACAAATTAAACTATTTTAGCAATAGTTTCTGTAGATTGTGCTTTAAAGTGAACAAACCATTACCATAATACACAACTTGAAAGTTATATTTCCAGCATATTTAAATAAAGTGCGTAAAAAAATATAAATACACTAGTGATATGACCTGATACTTTCAGTGCTGATGGGTTAGATTGTATTTTCTTCAAGTAGTCATGGTTTTTATCAGGGTAATTTTTCAATATAAATTCTTTCTTTTCTTCCATTTTGGATTCAGTTCCAAGATGTTCAACAGACATCGCAAAATAACATTAAGTGGGATTTTTCAATATTGTGTTGCTTTTATTTAGCAATCAGAGTTTTAATTATATTCGTGTTGAAGAAAAACATTTCCTTGCACTAATAGGGCACTGTCCCTACCTATTTTGTATCACTATCTTAAAAATTTAAATTCCGAATTTTTTGTTGATTTTATTTACAAATAAATATATGGAACTTCCATTTTGAATTTTAAGGAGTTTGTTGAAGTACGTTTTTTTTTGTCGTTATAAGTCATTGCACACATCGGTATTGTCGTCAAATCTGTTATAAATAAATTTGTTCGTGAAGTAAGTATTTGGACACTAAAAGAAATTTTTTCTCGTTTTAAGAGGTTTCAAGACTTCTTTGTTCAGTTCAGTTTGAACTGGCTGTTTTACTCAGGTCTAACTGCAATGCATGTTTCTAAATTTAGTCGGGAAGGTCCAAATACGAATTCCACAGTAGCAAAATAATGATACACAAATGGTAAAGTAACTATGTATTAAAACATATTCAATATTTTGGACATTACTGTATAGGTAGGTACTTGGGGTTCAACGAAGGCACTGACTGACTTTTACAACTATGTTATTTGGCCCTCAGATTTTATTTAAATTAGAACTACAGAAATAATTAGAAATACATTTTCATCAGGCATCAACAGAGCATATGCATTAATATGGAACGCCAGGTTGAAGATCGTAATTGTCATTGGTAAGATATGAGTTTCATTGCACAACTACTCGATTAGCCATCATCATAGTTTAAGCTTCTTTTACTAACAGAATGAAATATTGGGCTTCATGCGAAAGTATAATGATTTTTTTTTCGTTTCCAAAACGTGTTTTGGTTTCTTAAAGAGTTCTTATTCCTTTATTTTTTGTTTTCTTTGAAAATTCAACTTCCTGTCATAACTTGCCCAGCAACCACAGTTAACCAGTAATTATGTGAACTGACTGTTTGTCACCTTCAGGTAGACGTGCCTAATTATTTTCAGTACTTGTACATCTATCACCTGTTTAAAATTGGAGAATTTTTGTGCAAAATCCATGTTTTATATGAAATTTTAAAAGTATCCTTGTCATTCATGTTTATGGTGGGATTCTATGGTTTTGCTACTATTTTTATATGCAACTCACCAATAGTGGTGTTTGTCACAGCTGAAACCGAGAAAAATGCCACTCTTTTGGTGGACTGCAGAAAAATTGAAGTGAAGGCATAGCCAGTGATGGGCAGTTGTTTAACTACTACTAGTAGTTGAACTTTTTACTACTAGTAGTTCAAATACTTAGTAGTTCAACTACTAGTAGTTGAACTACTAGTTAAATTTCTTTTACAGTAATTAGCCTAACCTGGTCTTTACACATAAATAAGATTTAGTACTTTTTATAGGGTGTCGATTTAAAAAGAAAAAAGTTCTGATGCAGTATTAAAACGTGTTCTTTTTTGTAGAGGTGGATATAAACACAGCATCACAGTTTTGGCGCTGTAACCAATAAGAGTAGGGAATGTAACTGAACCATCATGATAGTATTAGCCTCTCTATAAACCGCCATTTGCTTATCGCCACTAAAGACCACATAACCAACTATATCTTTCCACACATTAATCAACTTTCTTTGAACCGCATCTTCGTTCACTGCCAAACGTTTATCGAGTACCCAAGAGTGGCGGTTTAAATAGGTTTGACTATTATTTTTTAGACCCTCCTACAAGCTGAACGGCTCGATAGATTTTGATGAATGAGGTGTCAATGAATTCGTCGTGAATGGTGGTGGCGGATGCAATATGCCATAGCTTATGCGTACTTGAGTTTTGTCTTTTTAAATAAGCGATCTTGTATTCTAATAGATGTAAAACTATAGTCTCGTTTTAGACATTGAGTATTAGTGAAGTAATAATTGGATAAATAAATTACTAGTTGGATGACGAAATATACATTTATTTTTATATGAGAAGGAACAGGAACCTGAGTCCGTAGCATTACCGAAATAGTAAGTAAAACACAAAACAGAAGGCGCAGTGGCGTTCCTAGGGTGGGTGTCACCCGGTGCGGTAACTCATGGTGTCACCCCACCACCAGACTTTGCATACCAGGCTAAAAAATATTCTTAATAATGTGCAAATGTTATTCGTAAATATCGTAATTCCAGTGCATAACAATGTAATGGCAATAATAGCGACAAATAAACAACTGGCAAACAAACAGTATAATTGAAATTACGTTTAAACGGCAACATCATTTACACACTTGACTTTATGTATTAGTTAAAGTGAAAATTTGATAAAAAAACAATACAATATTAAATAAAAACATTTAAGAACTACATCAAAATTATGTTCATTTAATGTTAAACTTTTACTCACATGAGATACATTTCGTTCAAAAGTATTGCCCTAAACAACTTTTAACTGATCAGCTTTATTCTAGTATGGAAATACAGTACTTGTAAGCTCATATGAAATAATTTCAAATGAATAAACAAGAACGAATGAATACACAAGTACTTCAGTACTTAGTAAAAGTCTTGATTAAATCAAACTTCTCTTGCAACTGAAAAACCCATTGTTTAACAGTTAATTAAATAATGAACTTGTAAGTACGGTATATTGATACATTATAGGCTACGTGTAAGCTGAGCTCACGAAAATGTTTTTGTGTTTATACAAAAAATAACTATACAAATGTTTTTATAAAAATAATAATTTTTCAAACACTACAAACAAAATTTCTAGACATCAGATGTCACCCCTCTGATGGTGACACCCGGTGCGGTCTGCACCGGATGTTATTCGTAATGCAAGCAACAAACCTGCAAAGTTTTACCAAATCCATTTTTTTTTTCAAAAATTGACAAAAACTTAAGGCCTTTGACAAAAACCTAATAAATTCCTAAGGTCTTTGCTTTTTAATTAATTTTGACCAAAAATCACAAGTCGTCAGACATCATTCAAACTTCACATACAGCATCTCTACAGCAAGTTGAACACGGCCGTGCAATTTTAGCTCGATATTTGCAAAACCGTATCTGTGCAAAGCGGATATCCGAAATTCGCAAAAGTAAGCAACCTACGACACTTTGCAATTTTAATTTTTAAAAGTGGCATTGTTTTATATTTTCAAAAGTCATAACTTTATTACTTTTACAAATATCGGGCTACAAATTGAACAGGTGTGTTCAGCGTGATGCAGAGATGACGAATACGCAGTTTATACTATTTTTGACGACTTGTGATTTTTTTTATTCAAACAAAATCTGAGATAGCCCTATTGTATATACGTCGAATTTGGAAGCCCATTAGTATTCCAATACTAGTTTCAAGTTTCGGTTTCGGATATAGATTACAGAAGTGATGGTTTTCAACACAAGAGGGTGTAACCCATTAATCAACCAATTCAATGCAACCAACATTACTTTTGCAACGGCTGTCATATCTAAAGATGTAGATGTCATCTTCGTCTCTTGTGGAGATAATTATTTCTTGGTGTTTTTTTTATAGTTATCATTAATGTACAATCAAGTTGTGACAAGGAATGTGTTGAATTGTTATAAGCTGCCTTGCCGATAAAAAGAAACCATATGCTATGTGTCGCTCGCTCGTAGAGCCATTCTCTATCTTTGCCATGCTACAGATGATGAAAGAAGAAGTGTGTTATGATACTACTAGTGTAAATTTCTTTACAGACAGTTGCTTCTTTGTTGAATTATTTAGATGAAGTATAAGAAGAGGATTTCGAGGAAGAACTGTAAAACCGCATCCACGCTTTCTCTAACGCTTTCATTATAATATTAATCGTAAAATGAAATCGTTTGGCGAGCTGCGCCCGCCGAATGGAACGATTCTTGCTATGGCTAAGCTATAAACTCCTTTTTACCACAAAATTACACATATTACAGTACAATAAACAAAATCCTGAAATTTGAATCCATTGCTGACAAAGCTAAAGGTAGTGCAATTCCCATTGCAGGGCAGTTCTACAGTTCATCCGATTTCAACAACACCACATTGCAGATTTTTTGTGCAGTATCAAATTCCAACAGTTGCATTATTGCATACCAACACGTGGTTCAGTTAATCATCATTTCATTTGGATAAACCTGCTAACTCGTTATGAAAAGAGACTGCATTTTTAAGTATCATGCTGCTGCTGTACGAATGCAACGTTAAAAGATGGAGAAGCTACGATAACCTGTTTATTCATCTAGTCACTGGTGCTTTTGTTTCGTGAGTTCTGCCATTTTCATCAGGCACCAACATAGCTTATGCAATAACATGGAGTACTGGATTGAAGACCGGAAGACATTGTCGTTGGTAAGATATGGATTTCATCAAACAACTACATGGTTAGCTACCATAGTTGAAACTGCTTTTACTCACAATGAAACATGATTGTTTTTGTATGGTGGTTTAATGACTTTATTGATTTTTCAAGATGTGTTCTGCTTTCTTAAAGAGTTCCCTTTCCTTTTTGTTTCTTCGTGTATATTGCAAATTCAACTTCCCGCTACAACTCATCCATCAACTACAGTTAACCAGCAACTACGTGCACTTGCTCTTTGTCACTTCAGGTGGACTTGCCTAATGATTCGACTCGAGAGTCTACTGTACGTGTTGAATCACCTGTTTAAAATTGGTGTGTTTTTGTTCAAAATCCAAATTTTATATGAAATTTTAAAAGTATCTCTGTCATTCATTTTTATTGTAGGATGACATGATTGCCTTTACTACAATTTTACTGCGATTTTCATCTGCAACCCACCAATAGTGATGTTTGTTTCAACTGCAACAAAAAAAGACCCTTGCCATTAGTGGGTTGCAAAAAAATCGTACCGGTAATGATAATCACAATGAAATCGTAGCAAAGTGGGTCGTGTAATTCTGCCCATGTAATTAAAAGTGTTACCTATGCTGTGAGCCATATAGTAGCTTAAAATGTATTTGAGATGCCGCCACTGTGAGTATGTATTGGCGTGGTTAAACTTATTGTTCATCTGACTTGTGATGACTACTGGCCATTTAACATCTCTTACAGTATCGTGGATTTGTTGTTGATACATTCAACAACATTTTGCACTTTTTGAAGATTGGCCAAGCTAATTCACTTCTTACATTGCTCCTCAGTAATACTGTGTGACTTGCATTGTAATTGTAATGAATTCCTACACGGTGTGACCAAAAAGTAGTGTCAGGGAATAAGACTCGTGTTCATCTAATGGTGTTATATAGCCATGCCCTGAGTCAATGTACTCAGATGTTTTGAATTGTCTACATTCCTAAAGTTGTGAAGTTCCCTATAACAAGCAATTAACAGCCTAAGTGGTGTTTTTTCAGTTACCATACATTTAGTTACCAAATGCTTTATTTGAGTTAGTCATCCATACATAAACTTAAGTGAAACTGTAAATTAGTCTATTGATTTGATATTTTTTAGCTATTGCATTGGTCTGGAACAATGAGGAGCATTGGTCTGTTGTGGGTGAGGCAGTAATAAATACCATTGGTGTCCTACGTCACTAGACCTCAGTACCCAATAATGTTTGAGCCTACATAAACATCTGGGAGATTTATGCAGGCTTAGAAAAGATATGCATGTGCAATTGGGTTTCTTTTATTTTCTTTTGCTTTGTTGCATAGTTATATGTATGTAGATTTGGTTCTTAATTCGTTGTTGAAACTGGTTTTTCCCTTTGCAATCTTACTTTCTTTTTAAGAACCAAAGCATGGCATACCTGTAGCCCTAGTCAGCATGACTTTTTTAACTGTTAGATTACCCTGGTTTAATATTTCAGCTAACCCTTAGAATAGATTCATGATAATTGACAAGGAACGCTTTTTTGTTGGAAAAAATTCACCCGCATAGGTTCATTCCTCGAGATTAACTAAATAACCATAACGGTGACCGACTTACTGTAAAAACAGTTACTGCTTGGTTTGAAAGTATAGGTAGTTCTCATCTTTGCTATAATTTTTTTTCATAAAGCAGGAATTCCTTGTGTACTGTTAAAATCTATTGTATATTAAGTAAGCACCGTGCCATCATTTGTGAAAATTATTTTTATATTGCATTTCATCTATCTTCACTGTTAACACAAAAGCTTTAATTTTTATTTTTAAACTCACCTATTTTTTATTATAATTTCATGTTTGTAGACTCTATCTCTACTAACCTTATTAGAATTCAGTGTACAACCTGGTCTACCATACCTATCCTGGCATAAATGTTTACACAAATTAATGCTAATATCATATTTTGATGCATTTTATTTATTCATTGATTTATTTTATATTTTTAGAAATGTACCAGGTTAACAACGCTGATGAAATAACAGTGGTACTACAAGCTGAAGTATCCAATTTTGGTGCAGAGGGCATTTAAGATAGAAACCAATCGCAATGCTTCCAGCCAGTGTAGGCCTACCAGTAATGCGGCATCCTGCCATCTTGATCCAGCAGTCCATGCATGGCATTGTTATTGTATATTAATATTGCCATGAATAGTCCATGCAGCAAACATCAGTGAAGTGACACCACAGCTATTGATAACGATTTCTGCATTATTT
>JAQIWH010003424.1:0-20070 GCA_034695005.1 Cryptops parisi | reverse complement strand
ATGCTACTGATGTGATGCTCTTTAGCCAATCACAGGCGAGAAACACACAACTTGTCGAATTATAGAATTAAGGATATCCAAAAAACATATCTCGCTTTACGCGGATTTTACGCTTTAAATAGGTAATTTATTTTAACAACTGCAATTCATATTTAAACTGGACCAAATGTTTTCGAGCAACATGAGCTTAAACACTGAGTTTACTTCTAGATTCCATGTGGATATCATAGCAACCACGTGGTTTATTTCTAGATCTCTCAATATTAGGCTATTACTGTATTTGACAAACTCCGTACTGATTTGTTTAAATAATCACAATTCACGTTTAAGGTAGATGTTTTATGTAATGACTAAGTTTACATTTTAACTACATTAGGTACCGTACTGTACAGTATTTCATAAAATTTCGGGATTCAGTTTTTAAAGGTGACATTGTAAGTTTTATATAACCATTCATTACGGTTAACAAATATTACATTATAAAGGTACTCTACAACCGAACCCAAATTGCGTGACATTTTCGAATAACAATAATAACAAAAACAAACAACAAAAGTGCGTCAACATCCAGCTGTGAAGCTATTCGATCGAAACGCCAAGTAAAATACAATCAAAATGTGGTGTTATTTTTAGATAAGCGCAGCAGGTTTGTCAGATAAGCCCTTCGTGGTGCAGTAAATAGTGATTTTAAGTTGTTTTTTTTTCATCTTATCCATTTTTCTCATAATGATGGCTTAAACCCTGGGTGTGATTAGAGCTTAAACATAAAGCTTGCAACTTTCTTGGAAAACTTGTTTACGGAAATCGCTTATCAAAATCAAATCAGGGATCGTTTCACCAGTTAGTTATTTAAAGGTTAAAGACGTACCTCCTTGTTTCTTAAAGCTTATGTAACATTTTGGAAAATATTGCAGTTTCATGGAACGGCTGTTCGATTACGTTAATCAATGCAAACATTGTTCTCGGCAACAAAAATAAAGACTAGTTAAATGAGTTAACTCGAGTTAAAGGAAAAGTAGAAAAAAAAACGCGGAAATAGTCGTATAAAAGTTAATGGACAGTTTAAGACTTCGAGAG
Source organism: Cryptops parisi (assembly GCA_034695005.1). NCBI lineage: Eukaryota > Metazoa > Arthropoda > Chilopoda > Scolopendromorpha > Cryptopidae > Cryptops > Cryptops parisi. Next base: position 18,993 of record JAQIWH010003424.1, on the reverse strand, counting down.
TTTTAACTCGGAAAACTCACGTGATAGGAAAAATCCACAAGTAGACGTAATCAATCATTGTTACAGTACCATAGATAATGTATTAAACTTGTACAGAAATGCTCAGAAGTGGTTTCGTAATTGATTTTACATTTAACGCAAAATTTCATTACTTAAGACGAAATTCAAAATATTTTTTTGCATTCAATTGATCGATGACCAATTAATCATTGGATGGAGCATTGTGAAGTTAACATTTGTTTCCCAGTTGGAGAATTACGTATGATATCGGTGGAGAAATGGTATGTTAACCAAAAAAGTAAATCTAACAATTAAGGTTAGACTACTTCAGATCTCACCTATAAAGACATAACTGCTTCAGATTTCTTTTATACCTTACAGATTAATTGATACACGGTACGTACATAATAAACGACAAAACCCTAGAAACGTATTTTGGGCTGTTATTAATCAGTTCCACGTTCCAATCCTGGAGCGAGTGTTTACTAATAAAGTATGTACAAACGCAGTTTAATCACGACATCGTTTCAATTCTATATTTAACGCGTTGCGGTTTTCAATCCAACCCGGAAATTGGATATAAACGTATACTATTAGATTTGGAAACAGATTTTGAATCGTGACTAATAGAAGCATAGTGATTATTGAACAAAATCTAGTTCAATTCCTATTCGCACAAGAGATAGCGATAAGCTAACACCACTTTATGACCCAAAATTGCATATTCTGCCTGAGTTTTGCTTTACCGATACATAGGGTGTTTGCGTGGGATGTAATATACTACTTTTCAATTGGTTATAATTTTTTGACCGTAATGGTATGTAAAAGATAACGGCACTCAAACGATGTGTGACATATAGGAGATTTTTGTAAACGATGTGGCCTCGAAAGGCTTTAACGGTTATAACGACTATTTCCGCGTTTTTTTTCTACTTTTCCTTTAACTCGAGTTAACTCATTTAAGTACGTGGTGCAGTACGGGACATCATCCAAATGCTGTATACAGTGTTGAATGCAGCATTTTCGCTTTTTGTACTATATATACTTCGCAGGATAGCGGACACTTTCAACACTTTATTTGATGGTACGTAATTCTCTCATTGATTAAGATACGAAGAAACACTTAAATTCGAAAGGTTGTACCAAAAGACGAAGTTTGTTTAAATTAATACTTGTTTAATGAACTAAAAATATCATTAACTCTATTTTAAATGTGTGTGGTGACTTTTTTTAAACCATTTTTATTTGATTACGTTTTTTCAATCTGGTAACTTGCTAGAAAAATATTTTTGCAACGGATCACGAATTTTTCATTGGAAAATGTCAATTTTAGGAAATCTCCGCAAAAAGTTTAATGGAGGTGGTTAGGTCAATTGCGTCAATATAGAATTTTTCGTGATATTTTGTCGTATAAAAAAATCACATCACAAGACACCATCGATATAGCGAGAACTTGAAAATTCGCTCGTTTTTCATACGTGTGAAAGAGCGGGGGAAAAAAAACACAACAAAAACAAGGCAAGTTCAAACATTCGATTTTGCTTTCGATGGGTAGATAGGTGGGGAGGGGGTTCTTTTCCATCGCTCGAATCTAATCAATCACTTCTTAAATCGGTTGTTATTTCCACCATTTCATCCGGGATGAATTTTAGCTCGTTGAGCAGGATGGATGTTGCGGTGGAAGAAGAAGATGAGAGAAGACTTTCGGAAAATGCTACAGAAAAAAAAATGTTAAATAACAAAAAAAAAATAAAAATAGCGCACAAATTGAGGCCAGGTTGGCGTTAGGTTTTCTTCATTTAACGCCTGACACAGTGCGGCCTAGAGGAGAGAAGATTGGAAGAAGAGGCGAAATTTATTGGTGCATGAAAGAGCATGACAGGAAATGTGAGGTATGATGAGCGAGAAAAAGGAAGATCGAGAGAGAGAGAGACTGCCTGAGCTAATCTCGGCGCCTATGAATGGAAGTTCTTTGCCACGTTCCACGGTGGAAGAGGTTGACTCCCATTCCTAGTGCCACAGGGAGGGTGCCCATCTTTGGCGATGGTGGTACCAACCCATCATTACTCGAAGGAGAGAAAGGGATCTTGCCCAAACACACCATCTCACTGTGACTGCCTCCACTTCACGTTGAAGGGAGGGAGTGGCAAAGACTGAAGACTTGCTTGGATAATGCTGCTTCTAGAGTGTAGGGGGTACGTACACAACCCTACTTAACCCTCTTCGTACTTAGAAAGGGAGTAGCACCCCAAAGGACGACGATTAGCGATAATCACATCACGAACAGGAGAAGTGATCATTTAAGTTGAAACTCACTTATATTTTTTAAAAAACAAACAAACAAGAACAACCTCTATCTTGTGGAGGAATATAAACATACATAACTCGTGGAAGTCAAGGCAATTAGTAACGATTAATGAAATGTGCGAGGAAAGTTCAATTCAAAACTGAATTTTATTTGAAGCACGAAGACACTAGCGTATGTTTGAAAAATTAAATCTGGTTTTTGTTTGAACTCCCTCGCACACAGGTATTCGATTGTCGTGGGTGGAGGTGTTTTTATCATTTTAAAGACTAATATACTGTACGTACTAGTAGTTCTGTGAACAGTAGATCTTCATTACCAATGAAACTTCTGTTTGAGTCTTCTGTTGTTTTATTTTTTTGTGTTGTTGTATGTTGTGACCACTTTTCGGTCGTGTAAAATAAAATAAAAAAATAAAATAAAATAAAATAAAACTAAAATGAAAAAATCATCGTATGGTAAAATTGTTGCAATGCTATCAATGAAATTTTTAATTTTTTGTTTTGAGTTATAAGGTTAAAACAAAAGATATAAGCTGTATCTTATAAAAAATGAATGCATTTTTTAAAAACAATGCACATAATATATAAAAAAAATTCCGGGACTCCATGTGTATTCCTATTGATGACGCTAGGTGAAAGGTTCTTTTTTTTGTTTAAGAGCACCACATGTCATGAGGTTTTGAAGTGAGTTATATTTTAGCATATTTTAAAAACTTTTTCAAGGGGTTATTAATTTATAAAAATATTGGAGGTTAAACGAATAAGTAGGCAGAACTTAGAATTAATCTGTGATATCTCCTTTATAATAAAGCCTGTAGGCTAGTTGGTTTGGTGCAACTGCAGAACGTAAGGGTCCAAAAATTGCAATAGTAGATGTCTATGGGTCTCATCCGGGTTCGTGCGGGGAGTTCTAGCTCAAAAATGAGTCTATTATGGGTCGAAATCTGTTCACCATCTGCAATTTCTTATTTTAATACAAATTGACCAAGTTGAAAAACAAGTTGACCAAAATTTGCGGGAAAACCACGAGAGCTAAGAAGCTGTAACTTGGCAGGCAGCTAGGGCTGATTCCTAAGGGGGGCGTGAGTGGGTTGCCGACTCGACGTTATCGTCGGGAGGGGTGGGGGGTACAACACTTGATTTAACTGCGAATAAAGTGGGAAAAATCTGTTTGGTCAAACATTGCGGGAAAACCGCAAGGCCTAGGAAGCTGATTTTGGCATGCAGTTAGGTCTTGCCCCAAAAGAGAAACACGAGTATATTGGCAACTCGACATTATCTTCAGGGGTGTGCGACTACCCGACCTGAAAAATTGCACTGCGAGTAACACACCTGCTTTAGCTCAACAATGTACAAATGTGTAAATTTGCATAGCATCGTTGAGCTTTGTTGTAATTTCTTATTTAAATTTTGAAATGAGGATCTCATGTGAAGTCTAATTTTGAAGTCTTTTGAAGAAATTTAAAATGCTGAAAGTAAACTATGACAAACGGTCCTGTATCTAGCGCTGACACACAACACTAGCACATGTTTTGAACTTTTCTTTTCAATCATCGGTTGAATCGTTGAATCATACACGAAACAGTTAACTTTTCGGTTGAGATGATAAACATTTTTCTTCCAAACTTCACACCTGTGCTAACCACAGCTATCTCAGCCAGTATTTATACTGTATAACATAAGTAGTGTGGATCACTTTAAGAAAACGTCTGCTAGGTCTCCTGAATGGATTGAACGGCCAATAGTGAAGTCAGTTTTACAAAATGTAAGTGTCTAGAAATACTTATAGGTAACTTCTTAATTGATAAACTCTTATAAATCAGAATGTATCCCTGGTTCCATTAATTGTATTTCAATGGCTTTTCTTTAGCGTCGATGACTGCTTAATCACGCAAAAGAAGAACTCAAACACTATCTTCATAGTCTACAAAGACTTCCGGTTAATCCAAATACATGGTTTTCAATCCATACGAGTTCTTTATACTGTACTGTATAATATATGCATTTTCATAATACCGTATATGATTAAAGCGATGCTAGTTGCATACAAGAGAATTTCGTTTTTATACGATTTTGTTGGTTGGTGCGCAATTGACTGAACACTCCTCCTTTCATCTGCCACAATGTACGTCCCATATGTGGCGCAACTGCTAGCTCTCACGTTGAGATTTACTGCTACAGTTTTGCCGCTTTCCTGGAATTTTATTCACGATTTTTTTATTTATTGCGAAAGTTATGGTCCAAATGGACTATTATACAAAGGAAGACTTACGAATAAAATCATTCACAAAAATTGACATGGTGTAATAAAAGCTTTTTTTCTGCTTTGTCAGAATTTAAGCGTGGTATAGTATAGTAGCGTACAGAAGTAGAAGCGTGCCAAAGAGGCCGGAGGTTTATTCAGAATTAATCTCCGAATAAATCGAGACTCTTGACTCTTTATGTCTTAGTTTTCGTTCATTCCTTATTCTTTGTATTTGTATTTGTACTGATTGCCCACCTTTTCAAATTAGACCACAGTGTTTCGATTGGGTTTGGGTCAAGACTTTAGACGGAATGGACAGAACATAGAAGAACTGATATTGTCTGTCCTGTTGATTCATTCGTAAAATCCTATATCATGTTTCCTCGTATTCGGAGTAACAATTGTTAGGCTTGGTGGTAACTGTCGTTGAAGAATGTCTTGCATCAACTTCCCTAGTCATTAGATCTTTTACAGAATTCCGAATTGACAACACCCTTTCAGGCCTTCAAGACGATGAACCATGTGTTGTTTTAATGGTCTTTCGTAGATTTTGATCTATTCTCTAAGACACATACATGTATATCCGTTATAATTTAATTATATTCTAATTTTTAATTGTCTGAAGTGTAAATGATATACCAAACGGAAAGAGTTGATTTTTAAAGACAAATTTACCCGTTGAAAGAGAATGTTATCTTGGACAATGCATAACGATCGATACGAAGATTCGTTCGTTTTCCTTTTTAACAGCACATCCGTGTTTGGTTTACAGTTTTTGACAATAGGTCTGATTATAGATATATTATGTTTTTCTTTTGTTGTTTTCAGAAAAATTTGGCAAGATAATCATATTACTTTTAAGATTTGTTTGTTCATAATTTATAATTTTTGGGCCTTTGTTTCACTAATTACATTTTTGATAAAGCTGAAAACTTCACTTACTTTCTCTGTTTAGTAACTAACTTAGTTGTCAATTTTTAAACATGTAATTATTGATCCTGTTTTGTTTTTAAAGTTTAAAACAACTGCGTTTGAATCTTCCTTACAGATTCAGTTTACAGTTTTTAGACTGAATGCTGGTTTATGCCTAGATCATGTCTTACATAGTGGCCTACGACTTGCATGACAATGGTTACGACTTCGATTTGTGTGTTACAACATATTACTGGCGAAGGGGCAACCGGTCCTGAAACAATACATCATTAAAAAATAAAGCTCGTAATAAAGGGAAAAAGTTATTCACCAAAAATAAAATAAAATAAAATAAACATAAAATACATTTTTTAGTAAATTTATTCAGTTTCCAGTTTACAATTTTACCTACTGTATGTATAGTAGGCGGACAATGAAGTAAAATTCAATAGGTACAAATTGAGTGAAATTTTGCAGGAAGAGAGCTTCATCGATCATGAGTGATCGATGATTAATCACTGATGCCCTTTGTAAGCTTTCAGCTTTTTCCTGTTACCAGATTTATACAGGATAATTGATTATTCAGGATATCCGATGTTACAGAGTTTCTATATATCTTTTTTTTTGCATAGAAGGTTTTGGTTAGTGCTCAGTTAAGATGTTACAGCAGCTTTCAAATTCAAAACTTATTATAACTGTCAACATACAGCCCAGCTTTATGTGTGTTGCATATTTGTGTTAACCAGTTTAATGAACAATTTAAACGTCAAATTGCAATTTCTTTCTTGGCTATTCCCAAAAGGGAAATTCAATTGATTATCACTCTCATGACCATCAGTTTGTCGCGCTACCTAAACAAAAACCTTTTTCCTTTAATTTGCCAGCGTAACTCAACATCAGATGTTTTGTTTTCCACATTCATTAGCTTTTTATTTCTCCCTAGTGTATAACACCAGTAAGCGTTTTCTGACAAAACTTGCTGCGCCCTAATTAAAAAATTAATCTGCTTTCTAAATAAAAACAACTTTGAAACGTGTCCCTTAATAGACTCAGACAGCTGTGTTTTTCTTACAATACAATTCCGCTCAATGTAAGCTTTTTTTATATCAGTTTCGTAGAACTGAAAAAAGAACATAAACTACCTTAATTATATTGTAGTCTTGGAAAAGTACAAGAAAATTTATTTTCCAGGTTCTTTTCCTGTTTCCCAGACAACCAAAAACTTTTAATCTATCGTGGACGATGTTTGTAATTGTACATTAACAGTTTTTTATTCCCTGTTCTTTTTTGAACAGAGAATAATGAAGTTCCTGTTTTCTTCCAATTGAATCGTGTTTTTTTGCAAACCTGATTGGCTAATTTTTTATTATTCTTCAAGTTGTTTTTTACTGTTACCAATTGGAACTCAAATTAATAGTAAAAAAAAAGTGAATAAATTCTCGACTTACACGGATTCGAGTTAAGTGTATATAAAATAGGGGTACTGTATAATTAAAGTAGTTTATCATCACAATTTTCTTTAATTTTATTTTGAGCGTAAGTCGTATAATTATTACCGTTAGTGAACATTTGTAGTGTTGTAAAAACACACTAAAGGTATATGAGAAATGTAAACGTGATGGGATTATTTGTATTCAGATAAGAAGACGTTATTGAAACAAAACTGCATTAATAAGATTAAGTTGTAGACATTGCCTGTTAAGTTTCAATTTTATTTGAAGCGAACACATATACAGGGGGTAATTATAAAGTCAGCAACAAAATTAATATATATTTTTTATATATATAATAATTTTAATTATTATGGAGTAAACATTAACAACCAACAACACCATGAGAGCACAAGCTGTTTAGCACTGAATATAATTAAAGAGTCTTAAGATAGCGTTCTCTTTTAAGATAGGGGATTTCTTGCAAATTCGTTGGCGAGGAACGAACGAAAATGCATTTTCACGCATTTCGTCTTCCAGATTCACCTTTCGACCTCATTTAATTCCCTGGTCATTTGGCTCATCAGAAACGGATCAGCATTTTTACACAACACTGCAGAACGTCAAGGAAGCAATTCGAGTGGAACATTGGATGAGTCTTAAAACTCTTGAAGAAAAAAAAAATGTTAAAAGTCTTGCAAATTTTGAGAAACACCTTTCAACTTTATAATCCTCTTCTCTTCTCACGAAAGAAAATAAAATAAATTCCAATTATCGTGTTAATTTTGTAACGCATTCACCCCGTTTTTCCAAATATCTTTTCCATTGTTTTGGAAGTGAAGAAAGGCAGTGAAACAACCAGGAAATGAAGCGACAAAAAGAAAAAAATGACAAAGTTACAGGTTTACAATAGTCACAGTCTATATTCTTGCTTTAAAAGTCCGAAAGTAGAAATTATATGCAACCCAACGCCCTTGTGCTATAGGCTGGTCTAAAAGGATCCATTTTATGCATTATAAAGGAATAACGGCATAAGTGTTTTTACGCAGTTTTTAAACTCACCAAATCAATAATGACTGATAGCAAACATCATCTGTTTGATGTTTGATGTCTTAATCATTACATTTTAATACACCTGAACACAAATCTGTAGAAAACCCAAACACTTTTAGACTATTCCACTCTGAACGCTTTGGAACGGATGAAACGCGTAAGTCGAGAACTTGCAATAATCGATAAGATGGGACCATAATATAAAGTCATTACACAACAATGCTGGATAGTCTTTCGTGGAATCACTTAGCTTAGGTCGAAGTTACTTATATAACCATAGTGAGACAGACACACACCAGGGAAACATCAACCAACCGCGTGCAATAGATTTCTTTGGCAACTACTAGGATGCATCGAAAGCAATCGATTCATTAGTCGTAGAGGTTCCCACGAAAGGGCACAGAAGATAAAGGAAATTAAATCAAGAGTTCTCTCGTTTCTCTTTCCTTTGGTGGCCAAAAGACGACAAAGCCAAAGGTCGTCTATCTTCATTCAACCATCCACCAATCTCCGTCCACTTCGTTTCCACCCATTTATCAGGCTTCCGTAGAAAAAAAATCTTGTTTTTTATACTTGAATGAAACTCTTCTTTACTAAATTGTTTGAGTTTCAGGTTCAACCATTGAAGTAGACCTTTAAAATGATATTGGTTTTTGTTTTCTTTACCTCTGTGGATTGTTTTTATCTAATGCGATATTTCCAATGTTATGTCTACGAAGAAAAGACGTAAAGAAGTAATTTTCGCAAAATGAGTTTTGCTGAAACCGCATTTGAACAAAATCCCAAAAAATATATCGTCTACGATGTAGTATATTGCCATTGTGTCGGTTTTTTTTATACCTAATATATGATAATTTATGCATATTAGAGAGGTATTATATTATTTTATTAAAGTATGTCAAAGTGTGACTAAATTTGGCACTTTATACTGTAAAATGCTGTTTCATACAATAAATTATTTTCATTACGAAGAAGTAGATGCTTGAAGTAGATGTACCAATTGAAGGATTCGAGCAACTTTTTTAAAAATTGACATTTTTACATCAAGTTGTCAGTCAATACTGTTTCTTGCTTGTTACTTTACCACTTCCTGGATTTACTGGAAAATGACAGCATAATATAGAGAATCACCTTGTTGCTCAGCATGGAACTCTATGGAGTTTTTCACCAGAAAAACAGTTGTCTCGAACAATTTTCAAAATGTGGCTTTTATGTATCATTATATAGCCCCAAGCCCTTCAATTAATCTTGTATGAGGTTTGACAGTATGTACAGCATTTGGTAAGATGATACGGTATGTCGGATAAAATCGAAAGTTTGGTGCTTCAGTCTAGACTGTGATTGGACTTTCATTAAAATTATACACGTTAATTTTGATTCCCTAGTAAAGAAAATGAAAGAGTTCACTATCGCCAATCTCGGAAATTGTTTCGATGATAATGGCAGCCATAGGTGCTCTTTAATGAAGCCAGCGAATTAAACTTGCAAACCACCCACGCGCACACTACGCCTCGTTACAATCTGCATTAACCTTCATCATTCTGCCTAGCTACAAGGAGCGTTGACATTTCCAACTATCATTTTTGTATACAAGTTGCCATTGGCAGTTTCTAACCTCGTTGGCAAGGGAATACTCTTTTCTTATACGCCCCGTGGGTATACAACTATACATAGAAGAGAATGGTGGAAAAAAAAAACCTGGAAAAAAGAAGACTCTTTAGGGGAATGCGTTTCGTAATCCTAAATGGACCGAGCGGTATAACACTCAGTTAACACCTATTGGGCACTGCGTGAAGACAATGTAAGAAACTTAAAACGTGATAAAGGGTTTACTTTTACTAGTGGACGAGTTTGTGGATTAACAAGACGATTCACTTTCGAGTCGTAATATCAAGTGATGAAAACCCAGCGTGGATTTTCAACGTTAGGCTACATTACTTCTGTACGAATTTTCTCAAGGGTTTTACGTTAAGGTGAACAACAGGCTATTATGTTTTATTGAACAGTAGGCCTATTTAATGACTACCGTATTCGATGTATGATGTACCATATTCGATGTAAGATCCCGACGATAGATTTATTTCCACCTAATAGCAGGTTCTGTTTATTTTCACGTGCAGTAAAGCAGTACATGTGGTGACCATTGAATGGAATTTAATATGAAAAGATCGATAGTTTTAAAAATGTTATTTTTAGTCGTTCATGCAACGCTTCACCGAACTAGCAAGCTCATTTAAGAAACAATTTGAAAAATCTTTTGAATTTATACTTAATCTATAGAGTATGATCTTAAAAATAACAACACTCTCTTTACTGGTGGTTTTCGTAAGTTATTTTCACGAATTAAACTGTCATTTAATAAACTAACTTTATGAACTATATCTATAAGTTATACTTTCACTATGCTTTGATTTAAATGGTCATAATCGTACGTTTTTTTGTTTTGTATTTCACAAAATTTAATGTCTTGTCTATGTGTTTTTATCACTTGATTTGTACTATTTTGTGAAAATCGGTCCGCCGGAATTTGGATCATGCGCATCTAAACGGACAGACATGTGAATGATTTTTGAAAAATGTTTTTTTAAGAAAGGTTCCGACTAATTTGTTTACAATATCACTCGAGTGCGGGGAAATTTTTGGAATACCTATAGGTTGTCACGTTTGAAAAGAAGTTCGAATTATCTTGGAGTTTAGGTTGTCCAATCGCGGTATTGCTAAAAGGATGAGATTGTTGTTGTTGTTGTTGTTGTTGTTGTTAACTAACTAACACAATCAATCATAAATTAAACTTGTTTGTTTTTTTCAACCGACTTAAATTAGTCTTTATGCCCACTAGTTTCTATTAGTTACAACGATAACAATCCTCCCATGTTTTAACAGTACATCCACTGAACAACCTAAACTTCTAGTTCGTCCAACTTGACGAACCATAACTAAGAACTGATGATGTAGTTGTTTACAATAATTGTTAACTACAGTAGTTATGATGGTGTAGAATAATTGATATTATAGTACACTGTGGCTGATAATATATTGTATAGTGTAGTGAAGACTATATCATTATTTATTAGCCATGAGTTTGCACTTAACCATCTCCCGCTACCACACCTTGGTAGCTACTGGTGTACATGACAGACCGATACGAATTACACTACCACCTTATGGCAGCTTTCCAAGCAATGTTGCATGGAAATCTGTATCAGGTAGCGATTCGGTTTCAGTTTCAGGTAACCCATAAAGTAGATTCGTATTGTTTTAAAGCAAGATGTTTCTTCCTACCACCAACGAAAAATAACCTCGAATGCGTTGGTTATACAGTAGTACAAAAGGACATACAGTTACAATAGACCTGTGGTTATATTTCCGAAGTCGATAAACGGAGAAAACTTTATCCTAAGCCTTTGGTTCAGCACGTTGCCTCAAAGTGTTCAACGTTTTGAAAACGAGTCAACAGATGCCGAAAATAAACGAAACAGCTTTTCGCTCGGCGAATTCGCCAGGGACGAACACAGCCACGATTGCCGATCGATTTTCTTTTCTCTCTTTTATGTTTTTTTCTTCTTCCTCACCCCCTCTCCCTAAGATTCGTGTTTTTTTCCTCCTTTCTTGGGGTCCAGTGTTCACTGAAAGAAACACTCCTTTTACTTTACTACCCATAAGAAAGTGGTCGAGAGAGTCCAAGTCGACAGGACACTCCAATGTCGACTTACTCCGACGACAAATGGCTTATTTCCAACGTCACGCTAAATCGCCTTTTCGTTTTTTATTTATCCCGTTGACATTTTATTGCTTTCACATGTCACATGAACCCTTGTGACAAAAGTTCTACAGTTCAACTTTTTATAAAATTCCACTTCCTCCAAGCAAGGTTTACAAAATCTTTATACAACTTTCATTGGGTATTTTAATTCAGTGGTGATTAAACCCAGTTTTCTTACAGGGTACACGAATTCTTGAACATAAAACAGGGTCCGTAACTCTTTTTTTTCGATAATTCACTGAGTCTTTTGTTGATTGTGCCATCAATTAAACCTTTGACAACACTACTGTACTTTTTATTTTTATACTCTTTATATTAACTTCACTTGTGAGTTTGTGAGTGAGCTGGGAATCGAACGTATGCTGCCATCTTCAGTTGTTTATGAGAATAAGTCATGTTCTAATGTAAAAAAATGGAATTACTCAAAGCACGCATAAATTGAATGTAGACTAGAAATTACTCAAATTCAAGATTCAACTCGCATAAATCGAAACACCAATAATGAATTTTTTGCATCATGTGTGTAAGCTACATATAGTAGGCTTATATCTTTATATGACAGTAGGCTCTAGAAATAGAAAGTATGCTTAAAAAACATTTTTAATGTGCCGTACTCGTCTTTGATTATAATCTAAAGAAATGAATTTGCCCTTTTCAGACTTCCAATCATTGAATTAACGAGTTAAAACAGACCAAAGATACATGAGTACGATTTTGTTTTAAGATGGAACCGAGGCATGCTTACTTTCTAACCTTCACTCACCAAAACACTTTCAACCATTTATTGTGTAGTTTTACTTTGGTGGGGACGGTTAGTCTCATTTTTCCTATAGCATACACAAGGGGCCTGTAACTCATTTTTTCGATCATTCGGAGTGTCTCTTGATGGTTGTCATCGATTAAACGCTTGACAATACTACTCTTCTTTGATTGGAGTAAGTAAGCATGCGTCCTTTCTCGACCTTCGAATCATCGAAGTGCCGAGTTATGGATTCAAGAATACACGAGTGACAGTTAAAGGACCTGGTGATAAAAAGTGGTAAATAACATTTTTGTCAAAAATGACTTAAAATTATTTTTTGAATGTGTTAAAATTATATCTTTTCAACGCATAATTTTGACAAAAACAACAATATGTGCAAAGCTATTAGTGCAAGAAATGTGAAATAGCCCATAGACAGCAAGGCAAGTTCAAATCTTCACACGCGTGTTCCTCGAAATTGTCAAAATGTTACTTAACACCCTTCTACACCAGAACCTTCAATTTGTATCGCAATATACCAACTTCTTTTAAGGAGACCATACTTTCTTAAGCGGAAAAACTGTAAAGGCACTAGTGGTGTGTAGTGTTAGCATGTATGATCGATCGGGTTTCCACAGCCCACTAGTTTCGGTAAGTCATGGTTAGTCCGTTTTAACCAGCGCGTTGTCCAGCTATCGGCAAGTAACCGAACCTAGTGGGCTGTGAAAACACAATAGTCGATCACACATGCTAGCACTAGTGCCACAAGCGGCCTTACAGTTAACAGAAAAGTACCCGTAAAAAATTTCAATCTACTGTGTTTCTTAGGTCATCGATATGATAGTCAAAAAAGACGTGTTATCCACAATGATTTCTAATGGTAACTTTTTTAATATTTTATTTATTTATTTATTTATTTATTTATTTTAAATTAGACATCCCGTAGGGACAAAATTTTGTACACGACTAAAAGCCTAACAATCTAAAATGTAGTGACAATTTTTTTTTTTAAATGAATCCACATCACTGAACATTTTTGTTCAACAAAACTGAAGGGGAGTTTGCAATTATAAAAGGGTATTTTGTTCCACTGTGGGATGCAGTTAATAGGGACTCTGCTCTGTTGCAGGTTTGACCAATCACTGTGAGAGGAATAGCAAATGTATAACGATACACTTCATTTCTTTATTTATTTTATTGTACGGGACCAAAGGGACTAAAAATAATACAAATGCCAAGCAATGTATTAAAATAGGTTACAATAAAACAATAAAGTAAATGACAAAATAATAAACAACAAAATAGGTAATATGATACATGAAACACCAGTCTATATAAAATGTATATGCTGAAATTAACAAAATGTTTTTAGTTTTTTGTTTTGTATGATTGAGGGAATATGATAAGTTCACGTAAACGGTAAAGGAGACTATTCCAATTGTGAAAACAATTAAATGGATGCCATTTGGACGTTTTATAGTTACAAGGATCGACATTTTAAAATTTATACGCGGTGTGAATTCTTTCCAGCTTTCCCGAAGAATACTGTATTTCCATAGGTTTTTCTCATCTCTAAGGCAATGATTGTTTTTCACGTAACCGGAAGTGAAGGCCTAGCATTTTCCGACTTCTAGTTCATTACATTGTAAATAAGGAAGGACGCCATTAACGGTAGCCGTGCCTGCTTCCCATTTCCTGAATTTGTTTTCTTCAAAGCATAAAACTTCGTTTTCGAAATAATCTTTTTCTACATCAATTTTTCCTTGTGCCCAACTTTGTGCAAGTTCATTACAATTCTATTTCCCTATAATTCCTGCATTTCGAAATTTATTTTCTGCGGTAGTCCTTCCTCCAGTAGGGAACAAGACGCGGTGTTTGTAACACCGAACTTCACTTAACAACTTGACAACAATTTGTCTTCTTTACACCCACACCTTTACCAAGAGCTGTTCCAAAATAAAGCTCGGCTATAAATTTCTACATATAAAAAACAATATACAAAAAACAAAGCTAAGTTTCATTTTTAATGGATCTTTTTTTTTACTTGTTTTTCGTTCCCAACTAAGCTTAAATAACTTAGGGAAAATAATGGTTGGTTTTTTTTTTCCACAAACAACTCGTTGACTTGAAATACACTTCCATTAATCAACGAGAGCTACGTTAAGCCCATTATGACACTTTATAGCAACTTATGCTATTAAAGCAGTCAAAATGTTTACAACTTGAAAAAAAATTATATTTTATCTACTTGTATACAGGGTGGATGTTACCTATTGAGGAATTCCAACATTAGAAAAAATACGTATAAAAAATTTAATTTTAATTAAAAATTAAATTTTTAGTTAAAAATTAATTAAAGGGGCAACAAGTTAAGTTCAGGTTCATCCTAGCTATTGATAAAATTTTAATTAAACAAGTACTGTACGTTAATGAGCTTGAGCTTTTTTAAGCACAAGCGAAGCTAATAAAAAGCATATAAAGGAGATTATTGAGGAAAAATTGCAAAACCTTTCGTTATATTATACCTTCATGCTATATATTATATTATACTATTATACTATATATTATACCTTCAAATACAATAATGAAATATTGATACCAAACGGCCCATTACATTACCATTACAAGGCATATTGTTTCATCACGATTATAGTTGTAGTTATTATTACTCTTATATCGATTTATAAAACCCTTCAATTAGTTTACTTTAAAAAATACCATTAATTTTCAGAAAGGAGGCAATTCACTGGCCTTGATGTAAAAAGCAATGGGTTTATTATTATTTTTTTAAAGCACTTTTTTTAGTTGATGAAAACATTCTGTAGAGTGGTTTTTAGCTTATCGCGTTTCACTATAGCACGAAAGTGAGAGATAAAGAGAAAGAAGAAAAAAAAAAAGAGCGAAAAGTTGGAGCGAGATAACGTAGGTTGAAGATTTGCCAAAATGGCCGTCAGCAAGTGGCCATGAGTGTGAGTACAAATAGTGGAACGTAATAATAGTAGAAAAGTCCTCCTCCCACATCAACGTCCTTCAACTGGCGCCGTGAACCTGATACTTTTGGACGATATCCCAGTCGAGATAGGCTATCCAAAGACACACGGAAATCACAGTTTATCCAAACTGTTACTCTAAAATGCGATGATACGAAAAGAACGTTGGAAATAGCTTTCTAGTTTCATAACTTTTAGTTTTGGTACTAAACTTTTCACGACTGGAATTGCCACACAACTTTGCTTACTCTCAGTTTAATTCATACTGAATAATAGTGAAACAGTTGTAATGTACATCTACTGTTTTTTGTGAAATTCTGCGATGATTGTTAGATTCAACGGAGGTTCACGATGCTAACAGAATACAAAGTTTATATACAGTGTTCTTAAAAAGTCTTGTCAAATTTTAACCACAAATACTACAAATCAAACCAAAGCAAAAAAAACTTATTGAACATGGGTCCGAAAATGTTTCCCTTTTGAGATGATAACACAGGTCACGTAAATGCGTAAGCCTATTGTCTCACCACTGTAGGTGTACACATGAGTATGCATTTCCGGATCCATGTTTAATGGAGTTTTTGTTTTGTTTTGATGCGCAGCATTTGCTGTAAAAAAAGTAGACTAGACTTTTTAGGAACACCGTTTATTGTGTTCACTGTACACTGTATTCGGTCAATACGCAGAATTAACATTAACAAAACTTTTGTTACAAAAGTATAAACAGCACTAAAAAGATTTTATTTTCAAATATGAGTTAATTCTTTGAAGAATTTAAAGCACTTTTATGATATAGAAAAAAAAAATTGAGATAAATTTGACAAGATAATATCTACGTCAGAACAGACAAAATAATTGAATTTTTTATTTTTATTTGAAAAAAAAAAAACACCTCAAAAATCGAAAAAAGATTAACGAAATAAACTTTTTTAATTATTTTTTAGATACGAATCTTTTATATTGTTCATTTTTTTTTGCCGTTTAATTTAACGTTTACGTTTTATAATTATAGGTTTTTTTTTTGGTAAAAGTGAAAAATATTTTTTTAAATATGCTCAAAAAAAAAAAAATTCAATTCTCCGTGAATTTTCACTTTTTCTGCATAAGAACTTTTATCACCCTCTACAGTCCATACAATGTGTCATTTAGAAATTGTGCTGCATAATACATTTTCAATTCAGCAATGAAACGCGAAATGTGCAAAATTAAACGAGAGGAAAGAAAAAAAAAGATAATGGTTTATTAAAAATTCAGTTCCTAGCGAACCGACGTTACGTTTTGTCAACTGCGGCAAAAAAAAATTGATTCATTTTTGTGTGTTATATTTTACATTCACAGCACATGCGCACAAAAAGTATGCCGAATATAAATAAAACCGGGTAATATACAAGTCTATAAAACAAAATCGTGAACCAAATACTTAGCAGTAAGTTAATACAATGAACAAAATTAACAACTAATGATTTTCATATATAATAAAAAAACCAATTACTGTTTGTCGACGTATGTTTAGTGCACTTTATATAGAGCGATATACAGTAGAACTTACCTTCACCTTCATTGTGAACTTCAAAACTTACAATTTTGGTGAACTTTAGAGAAGTCAGCAAAGTTAACGAATTTAGAATGAAATTGCTTAATATTACACTTTTTTTTGTTTCGATAAAAAATTTATAATCAGAAAACTTCTAAAGCCCGTGTTTCAGTGTATTGCGAATATTGTATTAATTTATACGAGACAAAGGAAAAAACTAAGCTATAGTTGTAGTGTAGGAGTCACTATGAGCTTGCATTTGAAATTAATCGTTTTTATTAAAACGAATCTTTTTCCATTTTGAACCTACCGTAATCTTCTTTTTTTGGGTTTTTCAAATCTTGAGTGCAAAGACGAATTGCTTTACATTGCTAGGAAAAAATATAAACTGGAAACAAAAAAAAAATTTAGTCTTGTATTTTAATTTAAACTGGAGATAGAATTTAACAAAAAAATATCGGAAATTTAATAATATGGATGTTCAAAGACTTGCAAACCATAATATGAAAATTGTAGATTATGTCCTGGTTAGGGGGGGGGGGAAGAGAAAATTAATTTTTTAGTGTTCACATGTGTACTTTTTAAGGGAGAAATTACACGTTTACGAATTAATATCCAAATTTTATCCGAATTCAGCACTTAGTCAATCAGCAGACAATGTGGTTACTTTGTCACTTGATCACGCTGTCTTCGATTTAATTAATGTAAAACACTGTTGCATTCTGTATACATTTGTATATAATATAAAGTCACCGGTAAATACTGTATTTGTATACATATAAGTTAAAAGATGAATACGAAGGAACGTATACAAATACTGTAGTTAGATATTTATAGTGTATAGATATGTTTGTGCATATGTCGATGTTGTATGTGTACAGGTGTAATTCATGTACAATGTACATGTACAATATACCATAGAGAACTGGCAGTTTCCTAGCATACTTAAGCCTGGAATAAATGTCAGTGTCGAGACATCAATTGAGATGCGCATTATCAGTGCCTGCAAAACGATAACATGTAAACGAAAGGGACGTTGTAACAAGTAATTAAAAAAGCTGCGTTTTTTGACAATCCCCTTTGCAACCTCATCATCTCTGAAACAAACACCTGGACATATACAGTATGTTTGGATGAAATGTATTAAGTGTTTATTTGAATGGATTCGGTTTCATATTCTCAACAATGAATGGTTGCTCACATAAACTGTAGGTAGTACTTACTATACATCAAATAAATTCATTTATCTTTGTGTACAAGTGTCGATGTAGCTTTGTGTGGTAGTTTAAGCTAGAAATATCGTCAGTAACACTTTTCGAGGAAAAAAGGACCCTTCGTGTGACAAAATATTCGGATGGACTAGACATCCATCCGTATTCATTTTATGTATTTGTCGGTAACAGTACTGTAACCATTAAATGAAATGAATTTTTGTTTTTTTGTGTGTTCCGAAACCGTGTTATTATTTAGTTTAAACATAGCCATAACAACGCGAGTGTAAGTAATTAGATTTTCATTTCAATTCATTCTTAACCACCCTTTCCCTAATAACGACAGTGATACAAACGTAAGATTGCTTATATAAAAAAAACCGCTTGCACTATGGCTTATAGCGTCTGCCATAGTGGTTTTCAATGGACAACATATACGCGGTGACACTCGTCAAATCCCAAGACACGTAACTCAACACGAGCCGTTTAGTCGAAGGAACAAAAAATCATACTTACAGCCTAACAAATTCTGTGTAAATAGTCTGTAAAATCTTATATTTTTTAATTCCTTTTGTATATTAATTTTTCATTGATCAATTGACGGCAGATCAATTGACTTTCAAACCTTCCAATAATAACAATAATAACAAGATAACAAATTGTAATTGGAAAAAAAATCAACTTAAAATAATATATATTAATGAACGATCTGTGTTAAACAAATTAGATCTTTTAACAGGAATCATTGAAACACACAAACCATCAATCTTTCTGATAACAGAAACATGGATAAATCACCCAGAAGA
>JAQIWH010003423.1:0-20072 GCA_034695005.1 Cryptops parisi | reverse complement strand
TAATGCTTTAACCAAGACACTTTTCGTAGAGTGTCCTTCATTGTTTTGCTTCCATTGTTGAATCATGTTGCTGGCCTTGTCTTTCAGCATTTCTCTTCCTTGTTCCAGTTCTTTCAAATCGGTTTCGTCCACATTTAATGTTTTGCCGAGTGGTAATAAACTGGTTCCAATATTTCGAACGAGATAGTCGACATCGGAATCTTTGATATCATCCGAAGAACCTGCAGAAATAATTGAACAATAAGCTAAGTTTTAAGACGGATGAAGCCTTGAAGTCATTGTTTGGAACGATAAATAAAATAGCTAGCACTGACAAAAATAATAGTAATCATTGACGATTGAAGCAATGGTCTTGTGTTTTTATCCGGATGAAATGAAATGGAGTAAAAACGTACTCACTCACTTACTCACAAGTGAAGCTAATGGATCATTCCACGTAAAGGAATATGATTTGATGTTCAACTTTCATAAAGTATTGTCACATTCTATGTAACGTAAGTGACCGTTGTATTTAATTTTTTATTTTTTATTCATCATTTACAATGAATAAATTTATCAAACCGCCGCGGAGAAAGTTAAATATAACTTTCATTAGTTTAATGGGACATTGTAAATTAAGGGTAAAACTAGTAAATTACTGTGAAATCACAATTTCAAGTATTAAGATTTCTCTTAGTTTTAACGTAAATGACTGTGGAATGACCCAAAAATAAAGAGTATAGAAAGTAAATTTAAAAAGAGTGGTGAAGTAGCTATGTTTTAAAATAAACACACCCTTATTATTCGCAACAAAAAGTTGTTTTTATAATTTTTAAACATTATATAAAAAAAAAATTTTTTTTTTGGAACGTAACCCCACTTTTAGTATGTAATCAGTGTCTCACATAACGCGATTTGTATAACACGACATTTTTTTGGAACCTAACTACCTTTGGAACCTATACGAGGGTTACCTGTATATTATCTTAGTAAATAAAACCCAAGAGTGACTTTGTTTTCCATTGCTGATTGGTTGATGAGTAATTTAAAAGTTCAAACAATAAAGGCAACAATGAATCAATTGATGAATGTTATTTTTGAATTAACACGAAATTCTCGTGCTATCTCTGTATTGTTGTGTTCAGGTGGTTTACAGTTGAATTTCAAATAGCATTCGTTGATTTTTCAACGGATTTAAGCATTGATATATAATCTATACACTATAATATATATTATATAATATATAGCATATAGTATATAATATTGCTATGGTTTAAGCTAGTCATACATAAATGACTATAAATCGCCAGTAAATACGTTCAATTCCCAGCTCGCTCACTCAAACTCGAAACTCACTCACACAAACGAAGCTCTATAAAAATTAACAAAGCACAAAGACTATAAAAATTAACCAATGTGGTACACCTTAATATGATACTTTTCCCTTTTAACAATTTTGGTTTTTATTATTATTTTTTTTTTAAATTTAAAAAAAAATCCACTTTTTAATGTATATTTTTAATATATCTAAGTTTAAAACAACATTTTATAGAAATTTCATTCACCCATTAAGCTAAATACCATCAGTATCCGGTACGCTAGACTGTATTGTACAGTCTTACTTTACATTTCTTATCTTAAAGATGTTGGGTTGGGTTTTTTTTAATATGTTTATTTATTGCTATTTTTTTTTTCAGATAAACTATCTTAAAAAAAAAAAAATCAAATTAAACAAAATTAAATCCAAAAATGTAAAGTCAACATTCCTGAGAAACTTGCACAGTATTGCATTAAAAAACTCCCAAACTATTGAGAATGCATAAGCCATAGTCATTATAGAATGACAGTAGTCCTTGCTGAGTGATGATGAGGTTACTACGTGCGTAATTGTCGTTTTGATTACCATAACTCATGTTTCTAACTAAACCGAAAAAACGGTTCAATCCGGCGCTACTTAGTTCAGTCGTGACGTCATGTGACATTGAAATAATGCACGACGTCAACAAAAAAAAATAATCAACTTATCATCAATGTAAAACTGTGTACTATGAAGTTGCAATTGCACTTAAGCGACAAGAAACAAAAAACAAGTTGATTTAAGAATATTGACCTAAGACGACTGCCAAGAATTTCAGTTTTACACAATAGCGTGATTTACATTTGAGATGTGTAACTTGATAGTTGCATTCTTTACATTCGACTATTACTTTGGATGTCAAACGACCATAGGCTCGTATCATAAGATCACACTGCATAATGGAATCATGACCGTAGGGGGGGAGGATTCCCCTCCAAAATATTCACCAAGATCTTAAAAATCGCGTGTTAATGCTGCCTGTGTTTCAAACCGATCTTTCAAACTATGGAAACAACTACAAAAATGTTATCTAAATGGGCCAAATTTTTGGAATATTACTTTTTTGAAGATTGGAACAAGCTGGTGCCCTTATTCAAAATAAAAGTTTTAGTTTTTCACCTTCCTATGTGTCAAACCAATTTTTCCAACTCGATCGCTGGTAACGACCTCTAAATTTCATTTAAAATTAATTTTAGAAATAGTACTTGTTTAATATTGGAACAAGTTAGGCTGGTGTCCCGACTCAATATAAATCTTTTGTTTTTACCCCATTATAAGTTTTGTTTCTTTCTCACCCTACCCTCTATATAAGTCGTTCGATAGTTCGACATTTTTACATTGTTATTGATAAGTTTATACTGACTAGCAAACTGCGTCAGTCGACGTTTATTTTTATTTCTTTCTAACGTAGTACAGTACATGTACTGTCATTAGCAAAAACCGACGTAAAGTCGAAAAAAGACGCAAGTCGAAATGACCTAAAACGAGGTATATGACTGTATTTATATGGTGATGAGCTCCACCACAATACACGAGTTGCTGGTTCTACAGATACAGGCAAGATTCGGAAGTCTCTGTCACTTGATGCGATTTTTTTGCGGAAATTTTCGCATGGGGGAAAACGTTGTTCCTTTTGGACCCATGAAAGAAAGATTGTAAACGTGGTCCTGAAACACCCTGTTTAATTAATTTTACGTCAATTTAATGTGATATTCGAATCATGCGAGTTTTGAATAATTCCATTTTCAAATTCTGCAATTTTTCGATTTCATTTGTGTGATTTTTGTTACATTGGACTTCTGCCAAAGGGTATAAGAATTGGTGGAATTACTCCGTGAATATTACAGTGAAACTAGTGAAAATAGAAAATATTAGTACTGTATTCGCAAATTTCAATAATTCTCAAAAACAAATCAAATCGTCTAGTCACTTTACACCCCCAACCACCCTTGGTACTCGATAAGAGGGTGGCGGTTTAAAGAGGGCGGATTAACGTGTGGGAAGATACACTGATTCTGTGTTGGTAAAGAGCAAAGGGGGAGGAGGGGGGGCTTAACGAGGATCGACTGCAGTACTTATTTCTCTGGGAATTACTTTTCTCTTTTCAGCATAACATCCTATGGCAAAGCATAATTACCACTTTGCGTCATGGTTTATGTCAATCTGACATATTCCGGGAAACAACAATTGTATTCAGTAGCTGAAAAAGAAGTTATGTCATAGAACGGAAAATTGATGGTTTTACATCTCTCCCAAAATGTAAAATTTCACACGCCTATTTTTGTAACTATTTTTTGTATTAACATTTATTTAGAATGACCCGTCCTTGACACTTATTTTTATTATCAACGAAATTTCATGATGAAAATATTTATTTATTTATTTATTTTTTGGCAAAAGTTTCTGGGAATACGCCTACAATTTTAAATAATGTCTTAAAACTATTTTGCAGGTCTTTAACACCAAACCGATTTAAGCAACTTTTTTTATACTCTTTATATTAGCTTCATTCACTTGTGAGTGATTGAAGTTCGATGTAAAAAAATAAATAATCGCACATACAATCCAGACAAATTATCGAAAATTGCAGAATGTCAAAAATGAAATTACTCAAGACTCACATAAGATACACATAATTTTATTCTAGTTTATTTTTTCATTGTTTTGTAACCATTACGCTGTTAATACACCCTAACATATGATGATACATCCTAAATACATCCTTTGGGATGTATTTAATAAAACATAAACATACAAATATCGAACCAATACTCAACGATTGCACAAATTCACATAAATCGAAATTCGCCATGAATCAAAATTAGCATAAATGGAAACGTGCAAAAAAAATAAAAATTACTCAAATCACGCATAATTTGAATATCGAGTTACTGAAAGATTGCGTAACCCATAAATGGAAATAAAATATCGAATTACTCAACGATCGAATAAATTTAAATTCGCATAAAACGAAATTCGCGTTAATCGAAATTCATATGAATCAAAATTCGCGGTAATCGAAAGTTGCAGAAACCAAAAAAAAACGAGAATTACTCAAAACACGCATAAATTGAATGTCGAATTATTGAAAAGATTGTATAAATTTTAATTCGCATAAATCGAAATTCGCAAAAATCAAAACTGGATTCTTTACAGTAATGCATGTACATACAGTAGGCCTATATCTGTATATGACAGTATACAGGGCGAGGCAAAAGTTTGGTCACAGCTAAATATCGCGAAAGCCATTAGTGATATGAAAATTCTGAAACTATTGTGATGTATATCGGACACGGGCTATTCAATGACGTTAACGGAAATGACCTTGTATGTCATACTCAAGGTTATCCAATTATTAATTTCTTTAATATGCATCCCACACCCAATATGTGATAGAAAGATGAAGATATTCACGAATTAATGCCAAAACATCAAACAGATCGAAAATCGACCAGTAAAAACAGAAGTTACAGGCAGTAAAAACAGAAGAACGATTTGACAGAAAAGCTAGCAGGGGCAGCCACAACAGACATAGCCTACTTGACAATGTATTAGTGGAAAAGCAATGAAAACGTTTTGGAAACACCTATTAGACTGATGATTTTACACATACAACAGTTTAACACTAGCAAAAAGCCCGTCCAAGGACGGTCGACGTCCATCTATAGCAAGAGGTAAACAGCCAGCCAGCGAACTACCGACCTTGCGAAACATTATAGTGATGTTTTCCCACAACTTTTTTACCACTTGACTGCTTTTCTATTGACAGGTAGGCCATGTTGTTGCAGCTGCCCCTGAAATTGCTTTCCTGTAACACGGTTCCTCTTTCGCCCGTAACTTCCGTTTTCACCAGTTGATTTTCGATTTGCTTGACGCGTTGGCATTATTTCGTGAATACCTTCATCTTTCTAAATCACATATGGGGTGTGAGATAGATATTGAATTAGTTAATAATTGGATGACCTTGAAAATTATTTTTAAGGTCACCTCCAGTAACGTCATTGAATAGCCCATGGCTGATATACATCACAGTTCAATCAGAATTTTTATATCACTACTGGTTTTCGAGATATTTATCTGTGACCAGACTTTTGCCTCACCTTGTAATGTATAAAGAGTATGCTTTTTAGTGCACTTGTAAATTCACCAAATTAACAACGTATAAACTTAATTCGTGTTTGTAATGGATTTCATATAAGTGACCAATTATGAAGCACTTAGTATACGCGAACATTTGTTTTGGAAAGAAATTAAAAAACCAAACCAAAAAAAACATAGAATTTTTTCTAGTAGACATTAATTAATAGCTCATTACTATTAAATCCCTCTAAATTATCACTATTAAGACATTGGCAGTTATAATAATGACATTTGATCATACATATTCTATTTGCATTGTAATACAATTTTAGCATTTTTCTACATTATATTGACATGTATCCATATCTCTATACAGTATGCATAAAATACATTTACCAAAAAACGCATGGTTTTTTGGTAAATGTAACCATGCGAGATGTATCCTCTATAAAAGAAAATTATCGTCCCCATTTTAAATTTTATAGCATTCTGTGATTAAGTACAAAACTGCATTAACCACTTCCAAAAAGCTTTTGATCAGCTTTTTATTAGAATCTTGATTCACCTGGGGTTTCATTGAAAAATACTTCACGATATGGGTTCAAAACACTTGTGTAAACGGCAGCCTTGTTTCGACAACTTTTTAAAAGTGCGTCTTGATTTTTAACGTTTCTCACTCCATAACACAAACAAATCGATTAAAAAAAAAAAAACAAGAAAATCATCAACCTTGAAAGTGGACCATGAGAAATCTTTCTTTGTTGTATAATCATTGAAAAAAGAATTCACATTGAAAACTTGTTTGTAAAGTTCATAGTTTTTTAAAGAACAAACATGTGAGATTAAAAACAAAGCAAATATATTCTCTAGTCAAGGTAAAATACTTATGCATATTAAGTAATAACATTACATTAAAAGCTTAATAAAACTTATACGTTTACAACCTAATTCGGAAAACTTGGAACCTAAAATTTGCCGGATTTGCTGATTTTCCGAACCAGTGAAGCTTTAAAAAAAAAATGGCAAACTAAACTGTAAATTTAAAAAAATAATTATTCACTGTTACTTTTCCCCTGTAAATTTAACAATTATGAACCAAAATTATTCAACATAAATTGAAAAATTATGGACCAAAGTATTCACTGTAAATTCCAATTGACGAACCATCAAAGCTGATGACGAATTAGTGAATTCCGGATCAGTGAAGTGAAACTTGTAGTACTTATTAAATAAATATAATATACAAAAACCAATGCAGTACTTACACATGGGCTTGTATACTTTTCGTGCACATACACCTTTGAAACCTCAACGTGCCCGACTTCCGTTCTGATGAGAGGACCGACGAACAATCCACTTTAAATAAAAATAATAATAAAATTTTTATACATGAGTAAAAAAAATAATGATAAATAACAAAAAAATATAATATAATATAATGTAGAGTTACCAAGTTTCATCGGAATAAATTCCATCCAAATTGTATTTTCGTTCATCAAAAAGCGAAGTTTTTAAAGAAATAAACAACTGCGTTTTCTTTTTCACGAAACGATATCCAATCGTCTGGTAAACTGTAAAAATGATGCACTGTATAAAATAGTAAACTGTGCAAATTGAGTTGTGTGAAATAACGGTGTTCACTCAAAAAAATGTAATTTGGAGAAAAAGGACAAAATATTTTCCGGCAAATTTAAGATTTAAAAAAAAAAATTTGTCAACTATCTATTTATAGAAGCAAAATGGACAAGTTTTGCAAAAAATCAGTTAACTTCAGTTGACAGGCCTCAAGTTACGGGTTAATTTGAAAATGCAATGACGCTGTTATTCCAAACGTCATTCTAATTTATAAATGCGTTTACGCTATTTTTCCAAAGCTCGGTACCTTTTCCACGGTTTTGGAAAGAGAAACGAGCGAGTGAAACAACCAGGAAGTGAAGCGACAAAAAGAAATAAATCACAAAAAAAAATTTCATATTGACAATAGTCGCATTCCATATTCTTGCAACAAAAAGTCGAAAACTAGACAAGCCAATATCTTTATACTATAGATTGATCTAATTCTAAATAGTAAAAATAGTTTAAAAACAAAATTTCTTTAAATGAAAAGCATCAAAAAAAATTTGTCAAGAAATTTATAAAAAATATTGTCAAAAACATTATAAAAATTGTAAAGAAAATTATCGAAAAATCTATAAAAAATTATTTCAAAAATTCAATGTAAAAAAAAATATATATATATATAAAATAATTCGTCAAAATATTTGAAACAATTTATATAAAAAAAATATTTATCAATTGTTCGTTCTTTTTCGACATAACATTCCATTACAATCGATTCAACGAGTTGTCGAATTGCATTATAAACAGATTCCATCATCGTTCACAAGTGGTTAACATTCATCCACTTAATTTCATTAACTATTATAAACATACACTTGAAAACATGGTTCGACGGAGAAAAAAAATATATCATTAAAAAAAAGTGTCATTAAAAATATTTTACTTTCATATGATTTATATAAAAAGATAGAAGATGATTTACTATGTTTGCAATGTAGTACATGCATTACATTGATGAATACATATTTCATGGAAAGAACATTTCTCCGTCATCCAACTCTTTTTCTTTTACCATTTCATATCGATTATCAATTGAAAAGTAAAAATTGTTCTCTCATCAAAATTACCAATTAAAATATGTTCTCGGTGAAAAAAAAAACTAATGTCCAGTAACGAAAATTAATAAATTATTATTATTCTCTTTTCGACCTCATCCGACCACTGCTGATGTTTTGGATCATCGCCGTTATTTCTTTGTGATGTTGCAAGTCTTCCATCACTTCCTTCAAATTTTCTTCTTTGTCCTTCAATACCGTTTTGCATTCGAGTAGCGAAACCTCCAACAACGATACCTTGAAAAATCATTTCACAAAAAAAAAAAAGATGTTCGCATGAATTGTGATGTTCATTATAGGAAACGTTAATAAACCCAGGTTTGGTAAAATAACAATAACAATAGTATAATAACAAAATACCTTCTCAGTCAGTGCTTTGTTATCACTCTCGCTGAGTTTCAGATTTTTTTGCGTCGTCGCCAATTCTCCGCCAGCGTTGGCCAACTCGTCTTCGCATTCCATTAACCTGTTCTCCAATTTCTGCATGCTCTTTGTTAATTCTGAATTGAAAATAAAAGATAACACATAAAATTAAAAATAATAATAATAAATAAAACATGTGAAAGGGGTTTCATCTTTCACTTTACAACAACCCTCTTAGCACTGTTCATTCGTTCTTGAATTGAGGTGGAATAATGGGGTGACTCAAAAAATGTAGTTTTCAGAAAAAGGACACAAAAAACTTCTGACACCTTCAAAATTTAGCATTAAAAAAAAATTCTTTGTCAACTGTATATTTACAGAAGAAAAAATGAATAGGTTTTTGCAAAAAATATGTTCACTTTAGTCGACAGGTTACGGACCAATTTAAAAATGCAAATTACACCGTTATTCCGAATATCGTGCTAATTTATAAATGCATTTATGCCATTGTTTTTCCAAAGATCAGTATCTTTTCCTTTGTTTTGGAAGTGAAGCAACCAGGAAGTGAAGTGACAAAAAGAACGAAATCACAAAAAATTTCACATTTACAATAGTCGCGTTCCAAATTTTTGCTCCAAATGGTCCGAAAGTGCAAATTATAGGCAACCCAATGTCTTTATGCTATAGACTGGTCTAAAAAAAGATTTCACATACGGATTTTAAGGAATAACGATGGAAGTGGATTGACACCGTTTTTCTATGCAACTCCTCAATTTAACTCGAGAGCTAACTGAACAAGCAAAGATTTAACATTCTTATGGTAAACCAAAATTGATTTCCCGTAAGAATGAATCGAAAAATTAACTCGTTCCCAAGGTCCAGACAACTTGTATGAAAATTAAGCAAACTGGTTAAAGAAGGAACACCCTGTATACACAACAAATTGAAACAACAACAAAAAACATCACCTTTCACTTTGTTATCCGACTGCTTCAGTTGTTTCCCGAGTGATTCTTTCGTCGATTCCAAATCCGCAACTTCTTTTTTCAACCTGTGACGACATTTATAACAAGTTAGTACATATTATTAAGTTACATTTATGAAAACAGGGTTTGAACAGAACGTTCACTAATCAAGTAATTCTATTTTCAATCAACCTAATTGTATAAAAACATTTTATATTACTCACCCTGCTTGTTGTTGTTTGAACGTCTCTTGGTGACGCTGCATCATTTTGTTCAACTCTATGTTCGAGTCGTTTTCTTCTTTCAAACGATCGCAGTTCTTCTCGCTGGCTTCGTATCTACAACGTGCATTTCACCACAATGAGTTTTGAAAACGCTACCAAATGAAAAATGGTGACGATGCCATTATACGAGAAACTGACTTTTGAATCAACTCTTCGAATGCTTCCATTTGCTCTTCAATTTGTTGTTCCTTTCCGAGAATCGTCATTCGCCCTTCTTCCAATTCTTGCTGAAGTGTCTTTTGCTTCAGCAGGGCTTCCGTAGTTTGTTCTTTGGCAACTTCGCTTCTCTTTTCCGATTCTTTCAACAAGTTTCTCAGCTTCAAAGCCTGCAAAAAAAAATGTTTTTACAAAGACAAATAAATAAACACGTGTTTAACGTACTTTTAAACCGAGACAGTGAAACCAATTTAATACAAAGACACACAATTATACAGTCGTGCACTTGACTTAAGGATTCTGCATAAAAATACAAGATTTTCTAAAAGTTGTCAAATTTTAACCACGGATGATACACATCAAAACAAAGCAAAAGGTTCCTATTAACATAGATCCAGTAACATTGATTCTTCACTTTGTTTCGACGGGTAGCTTCTGTAGTTAAAGTTTAACTAAACCTTCAAACACCCTGTATACAATTTAATAAATGTATTTTCATTTCAAAAAATAATTAAAGTTAAAATGATGTTCAACTATCAATCAAAGAAAGATTTCGTGCACTGAACCTCGGCATCGCTTTGAGACCAACGAAGACGGTACTGAGAAAGTAAACGGTCGGCTTGTCGAAGTGCATTGGCTTTGGCTTCTGTCAACGACTGAAGGTTCTTTTCCTTTATCTGTAGAGATACAATAGAAAACTCATTTCTCCACTTCAAATCAAAATCATTATAACACACCCAAATTTGTATCATTACTGAAACATACCCTAAAATGTTCCAATTTGTGTTCATACATCTCCATTATTTCGGACGCCTTAAAATCTTTCAACTGTGAATAAAAATGAAAACAAAAAACGATCAGCCTTCCGTTATAAAATGTACGCATATAACTGTGTGTGCATAATTCTCATTCACACATAGATTTTGTTGCAAAAAATAACCGGATTACACATTTTAAACGTGTTTCGATGTGAATGGTCACCATAAAACTAGAATACAACTGTACTATGTGTGTCCACCCACCTGCATTCCCTTTTCCATTTTCTCAATTAATTCCTGAACTTTCGTATCCATTACTGTTTTTTTCATAGGACTCATAGGACATTTCGGTGTTGCGGAAATGCCGTACACCGTGGAAGAATTCAGCTGTGACGATGGCAAACGAAGCGTTGGAACGCATTCCGATCTCGATAGTGATTCTGCTAACCTGTGGAGAAAATGAACGAAACATTGATCGTAAAAAAAAAATACATTTCCAGCGACGTGTCGAATATTAAAAAACGAGATTCCGTTTCACAAGAAACAAGGTGATGTATGACAAAAAACAAAATAAAAACGAAGCAATGGTTAAAAAAATAAATAAATTAGTCTAGCATTTTTGTAATTAGCAACAAGAGAAAATACATGTTAAAAGGGAAGTAACTCTCATAATGAAAAATATTTACTGTTGCCACGGAAAGTCGGGATACTGTGCGCCGTATTTCACGATCGTTAATGCTCTCAACGTTTTCTTTGGACAATGAGAAACCAAAGCGGCGCTGAGAAGTGGAACGAGGCGTTCGTCCTAAACAAATTGTATAATGTTTGAAGTTTCAATTGAATGAATGAACAACATCAAAATCATTGAATATGAACAAGTCAATAGGGTTATTATTGTCAGTGTGTGTGTGTATGAAGGCCTAGAAAGACCAGTATTGTAAGTAGACCTTCTAGAAATAAAAAGTGCCACATTATCAAAACAACATGAAACGACGTATGACTGTTCTGCACTAGATTTCAAACCAAACGGTTGAAATCAAAACGTATCTCTTACCTCAAATACCGACTTGAAACCCAATTCTTCATTTTGTGATAATTTTAGCGACGATAAAAATTGTATAGCATTGAGAAACACATCCAAACCATCGATGCTGAAAAATAAATACAAACAGAAACACACGTTTAATAATTAGGAAAATTCTCAAAAAGGTCGGAGGATCGTTTTTTATTAGTGGATTGAAAACTACTGGGAACTTCAGTTTTAAAAAAAACTTATTGCCATTTTATTTTTGATGATATTTCAATAACCCTTAATTAATATTTTAATGCTATAAAATAGCATTAAAACTTTTTCAAAACCGAAGTTCCAGTAATTTTCAATCCACTATCGACACCAATTGCCATTCAAAACTCCGTTCACCATCTTTAATGATCGGAACTATCACCATACATCTTTTTTATGTTTCGACTCCTTTAGAAAAATAATTTATCGACCCATACAGTGGCAAATCTACTATCAAACTAATGAGGCTTAAGCTTCAGAGCCCCCAAAGTTTTTCAAGTTTAGCTATTTTCATTATTAGCTACATTTTATTCTATTTTTGAGTTTTTAAAAGATTTATTTTTACATTTTCTAAATTTTATTTGTCAAATTCGTTTTGCTACGTATAACAATTCAGCGACTTTTAGCTTAACAATTTAGAGAAATCTAGCTCCTTTTCGCATAACAATTAGGGCCTCCATAATTGTTCCAAGCTTCAGGGCCCCAAAACTGTAGGTCCATAACACTTTTAAGTAAAGTTATAATTGAAGAACAAACCATGTGTTTAGTTCCGTCTAAACAAACAAATGATAAAAAATATAGTCAACTTGCCTCCAGTCCAACGCCGTTTCCCGAGCAGGACTGTCATGCAGGAGATTGTTCTTCATCTGAAATTCGACCACCTCGATGCAAGATGCGAAATCGTTCATGGAACACAGTTTTTCTTTATACAACGCTTCCCCAGAAATAAGTGTTGGGGTTCAGGAAAACTTGGCAAACTCCTTTACTTTCTCACTTACTGTTGTACAACATCAAAAAAGAATAAACAAAAAAGGATATTTAACAGAAGTTCAAAGATCCTAGCCAGCTTCAAGCAATGCCATTTGGCAACAATGTCATCGGAGTCAAACTTCACAAGAATGGCTTTGAAACACCACTTGAGGAGAATATCCACTTTATTTTCGAGTTGTTCAAGATTGGCGGAAAGTAGCATCTGAAATAATTTAAGACCTCATCAGAGTACAGGTTGAGTCTCTCTTTACACGGTCTTGTGTAATGCAGTTTTGAAGTTATGCGGTGCGAAATATACTGTAGGTCGTACTGCATACCTACACGGATTGCATGTTTCAGCAATTCTCTACGACATTAAGAACACTTATCAATCTATTTTTGAACATTCACAAATTCTTGTATTTTGGACTGTTTAAAGCATGTGTTGCATTATCTACACTTATGCAAATTTTACCCTCACATAAATTATGACTATACTTGCATTTATATTTATTGAACTTCACAAAACCATGACAAACGTACGTACCTTGAATGTTTGACCGATGAATTTCAAAGCACTGTGTAAAACAGGTGAAGTGACGCCGGTGCCGTCCATACGAATCCAGTTGAGAATGATCATGAGCGGTTGTGTTTCAGTGGCACTGGTTTCCATCCTTAGAAATTCATTCCAGAATGCCTTCTTTAATTTGGTACTCTTGAAAAATGACACAAACAGCTCCAACAACTGCAAAAAAAAAATCAAACCTTTGTATACACAAAAATAAATCAACAGGTGAGTTACATGCGACATGTTGCATTAATTATGCGACTTACGTACCAAACTAATCTTCAAAGGCGATGTGCACTGTACGAGAAATCCTAATATTTGCTCCATACATTTTTCCAACTGCTTGATTCTGTTAAACAAAATGAAAATAAAGTAACATACCATGATGATTTACAATTTAGTTTTTTTTTTTCAAAACTATATTTTTCAAGTTCTCCCATAACTTTCATTTCACTGCTGGTTTTATCCAGCACATGACAAGTAATAAAGTAAATACATTGTAAAAATCAATGTCTGGAATAAAATTTGATTCACATGCACCCCTTAAGAGCCAAACTCATCTGTAACCAGTCATCATCTGTAAATGAAGCACTACTTACTTTATTTATTTATTTATTTACAGGTTGAACCTCACTGATCCGGAATTCACTGATGCGGTAGCAATTTCAATGGTTCGGGATTATTGAAATTTACAGTAAAATTTACATTGAACACTTTGGTTCATAATTTTTCAATTTACAATGAACACTTTATAATTTTTCAATTTAAAATTTATCTTGCCATGTTTCTCAATGCTTCACTGGTTCGTAAAATCCGCTAATCAGACCATGTTTTGGACCCAAGATTTCCGGATTTGTGTGGTCCAACCTGTACTAGTTTTCTCAACTTCAAAATCAACTAAATAATTTTTTCTTTAATAAATTGACTCACCCTAGTAAACCATTTGTATGACGAGGATCTTCGATCAACTCGATGCAAAGAAAAACCGCCAAATCAAAACGTTCATCGTTAGGTTGGTTCATCAGAATGTAAAAGACCAATTCAAACGTCGGACACAGGTTTTGTGTACTGTAAACCTAAGTTTAAACATTGTATCAAACAAATAGGTGAATACATAAAACTAGCAGAACCCTAACGCGCTGATGTTATTTAACAGCCAACTTATTTTTAGTTTAAAAAAAGCAATTTTTGACTGTATTCCAGAAAGCATAGTTTGGTGGTACTGAAAATGCAACAACCGGATATCGACAACTATCAACCTAGCAAAAAACTATGTTAGATAAAATGACAAACACTGTAAGCCATTGTAAACAACTTAGAAGCAATCACACAAACTTCAACTTTTGATGTGTGTGTGTGGCTTTTTGATCACTCTCTAGTCACGTAATTATTACGATTTACAGGCAACTCTAAGATTACAAACAATTTGCATTCCAAACTATCGTTTGTTATACACTGCATACATCATCTACTGTACAATAAGCAAAATTTGTTTCAAACTTACCCATTCTCCCAGTTTCTCGTTTTGAGCAATCCTCATGATTATTAGCAATGAGTTCAGTACAACAACCATATCTGTACCAGCTCCAATCATGGTTGTTAACACCTTGTAAAAATTCCGCAAACTATCCTGTAATGTACATAGGCCTATAGACACAAAACAAAAACATTTTATACAATTAATACAATTTATTCATCATACCATGTTCTTCATCTTTTCTTGGATTGAGGCTGAATGGCTCAGGTTAGCTAAAATCCCAAGACATGGTAGCAAATATTCTCCATGAGAAATGCTGGGAAAAATGAAATCTTTTGAAACAAGTGCATTAATGAAATCAATAAATATATTACTACGTATGCCCATTTTAACAAAGTTCACCGAATTGCTTGTTCCGTGAACGCAACTTGTTGCAAATTAATTGTATCTGTACATGAATTAATTACACACTTCACATCCTTGCCGCATTTTACTTACATTTGCCTCATCATAAATTCCAACATGTCGTCGGGAAAGTCACTGACTTCAAAACGCTGGCCGTGCGTAATGTCCCGAAGCAATTTCAAACACTGAAATCAATTACAAAAAAAAAACAAAAATTAGATCCACTTTTTTTCAACTTTTTTATCACTTTGTTGTATAAATTTGTATTTCAAAATACTGGACAATGATGATAATGATTATAACCATGAAAATTTCCTGCAGCTACAATTAATTATCTACAGTATTGCACTGTATCCACTAGGAATCGCCAAAAACAAAAAATGCATAACTAACCTTGGTTATAAAAGTTTCAACAAAATTGCCAAGTTATAAGGCTTCTTTACATTATGCAGATAAACTATTCAAATACAATGCCTCATTGTAATTTTTTGCCTAACACAAAATCATCAAAAAATAACTTATAACTTGAGGTTTAACAACCTGCTTTATTCGTCTCACAGCAAAACAAAAATACAACACACACACTTACTTGAGCAAATGTCGAAGAAGACAGCGCAGGAAGCTTCATGCTTAAAAACGTTGCCAACGTGAAGGAGATGTTGAAGTTGGATTCCAATAACAAGACTAAAACATGATCGGAAGCTGAAAAACATACAAAGCGTTGGTGGAATCAAATAATTATATAATTACATTTCAACACAATGCAAAAAACAGTGATTAAACTGCGTCAATTTCATCAACAAACAAAATTACTGTATATCATCACACACCTAAATTCTTCAAGATGGTGAAAATCCGCTGATGAATTCCTTCTCCTTCAATATCATCATCACCAAGCAGTTCGATGAGGAGACCGATGGTTTCAGAAACTGCAACTTGTCGAGTGTCGAAGATCTTTGCATCGCAGTTTAACGTTACTCCAGCAAGCATCTAGACATTATTACATCAATTGGAAATAGAATTAATTGAATAAATAAGTGGAGCATCACAAAACCATTATATCATTTTGATTCTGGAATATGAGCGATTAGAAAACATTTTAAATGACATCAAGCTGATTTTGACATACACCATAAAAAAAATATATCAAACAAAGTTTTGCTCAAATATGTAAATATTTGCAGACAAAATGACATAAGATTTAGAATTATCAACCGTACATTGAAATCGAATTGGTATATAGGCAGGGTCTCTCAAAATCATATATACAACTTAGATAATATTAAGACACCCTGTATATTTATACTCAAAGACCCATGTTATGGCATACAGTACCAGAAAGACATCCGGATTCTTAGAATATACGGTGTCGGTAAATCAGCTTTACAACTTTAATGGTGAAGTACCTCGAGTTGGAAAGATAATTTTCAGATACCCTGTATATTTACAACCCACATTTTACAACCAATTCAAATAATAACCTCCAATTTGGGCTTTTCTTTATTTAAAGAAATGTGTACCAAAAATAGCTACAGTATTTCTATGGTACCAAAAACTCACAATAATACAGTAGTTCAATAAAAATAAAATGCGACCCTAATTTTAGGTGAAAATAAACAACAGTGTAAGGTGTAAGTAACTTACATCCAAACGGTTTTGTAGTTGTTC
The DNA here is from genome assembly GCA_034695005.1 of Cryptops parisi. Lineage (NCBI taxonomy): Eukaryota > Metazoa > Arthropoda > Chilopoda > Scolopendromorpha > Cryptopidae > Cryptops > Cryptops parisi. Next base: position 3,305 of record JAQIWH010003423.1, on the reverse strand, counting down.
TACATTTTCTTCGCTTTTACAACCGAAATATTTTGTCGAAGAAACCGTGAATTCTCTAAGAATATCCTTCACGTCCATAATGATCGGTTTTCAGGTAGAATCAAGCATAAAAGTTTAAAAAAATTATAATACACGTTAAGCTAAGCAGCCGAAAAGCGTTAAAACGAATACAAAACAACCGCGAACTTCCATTTGTTTTTCAAATCGTGACGTCGAGTGTGACGTCATTTGTCTCCTTCATTATTATTTTTAATTAATTTTTTTTTTAAAACCAAAGTTTAAATTTTTAATCACCTAAATTATTATCATCATTCAAAAACATTATGAGTAATTCGCATGTCAAAACCTTAAAACTACAGCAATGACGTCATGTCGCAACTTGTGAATTTGGCCAGCATTCAAGAGAATGACGTCATTTAACATCGTCTTTATTTCATTACATCGGATCTAAAAAAACTTAACATCGCTGGCAGACGACGACAAGTTGTATTTGTGTCGTATTTACAGCTGTTTTTAGTCTAGAACAAGTTACCAGTGTTTTAGTAAGTTGTTAATTACATTTCTATGTACTGTTTGGTTACGTATTGATACATAAATAATGCTTGAAACGCTAGTATTAGCCATATGACTCATGGTCGTATCATTCGCCTAAGTTTGTTTTTCAGGTTTTGATTATGGAATTCACGTCTATGAAGGTGTGTTTTATATTGAGGTTTGTAAAGAATATGGTCTACTAAACATATAAGTGATGTGTCATTATGTCACCGAATAAACTATATCCACACATATTTCAAATAACATCAATCTACACTCTACAGTGTATTTTGAAGTATCGGTGGGAGCAACTTTGTCATCGTGGTATATGTGGTGCAATATATACAGGGTGATATCACTTAACTGTGACTAACATTTTGAACCATTGATTGAATGTCTCCCAAGATTTATATTAATATCATAGGACATGGTTGTGCACGATTCTCTTGAAATGACCTTGAAAATGTCATTAAAAATGGTAAATTGTTAGCTCTACAAATTCTAACCAAATAAAAGTATGTATTATAATCGACGTATAACGTCAAATGGTTCCAGTGTAAAGTGTCCCATTCTGTATCAACCGAACATTGAGTCATTGGTTAATATAGTTTAAGCCTCCATGATAGAAGGTGTTTGAAAGAATGGTATTTATTTATTTTGTGTGGTTTTGTTTTTCATTTCAGCATCTAATTCACCATGCCATTAGAATGGCTTTTTGGGCACAGGATGACCCCGGAAGAGATGTTGCGAAAGAATCAGCGGGCTTTGAACAAAGCCATGCGGGATCTTGACCGGGAGCGTGCAAAGATGGAACAGCAGGAGAAAAAGATCATCTCCGATATCAAGAAGATGGCTAAAGAAGGGCAGATGGTACGATCTATGTCATATATCGTATTTTAATATATAAATTTCTCGTTTGCAACACTGTTTGTTTCATTCCCATTCCATTACAATTGTTAACAGTGTATTTGAATTTTCATTTAAGGATGCTGTTAAAATCATGGCGAAAGACTTGGTGCGGACACGGCGGTACGTCAAGAAATTCATACTCATGCGAGCCAACATACAGGCGGTGGCGTTGAAAATTCAGACGTTGAGATCGCAAAACGCTATGGCGCAAGCGATGAAAGGCGTCACTAAAGCAATGCAAAACATGAACAAGCAAGTGAGTGAAAAAAATTCTATATGTCGTTAAAAATCGTTATAAACAGATTTACGATGGGATGGCTTTACATTTTGTTTTTTTTTTTCGATTTGCAGTTGAAATTGCCACAAATCCAAAAGATAATGATGGATTTTGAGAAACAGTCTGAAATAATGGACATGAAGGAAGAAATGATGAACGACGCCATCGATGACGCAATGGGAGATGAAGATGATGAAGAAGAAAGGTGACAGATTCGTCTGTTATTTAAAATCGAATTATAATTGAAGGGCCTTGTGTAAAAAGGTGTCAAGTACCATTTTTTACACGTATGAGGAAAATGCGTTTAAACAACTGAACTTGTTGTCTACTTCACACTTGCACTAATGTCTTTGGACCTATTGTTGTTTTGCTCAAAAGTATGCATCAGGAAGGTAGAATTGCACCTGACATGTTGGAAAATGCTTTTAGGTCGTTTTTAACAAACAATGTTACTTAACACCCTTTTACACCAAGCCCTTCAATTAATATAGTATTCCTGTTAGTGCTGTTAATTTTTTGTTGAAAACTCGATCGCTGACGTAAAATATGCATATGGCATTAAATAAAAACAGTATCAGCATAAAATAAGTGCTAAGCAGTTAATTCAAACATTACTTGTTATTTTGCAGTGATGCTGTCGTTTCCCAAGTGCTTGATGAACTCGGACTACAATTGTCCGACAAGTTAACGGACTTACCTAGTACGAGTGGTTCGCTGGCTTCGAACGCTGCCAAAAAACCAGTCGCCGCAGCTGCCGTCAGTGACGCCGATGCCGATTTGCAGGCACGGCTGGACAATTTACGTCGTGAATGATCCGTCGAGGAAACATCGATACTTGAAAACAACGACAGCATTAAAATTCTCTTTGATAATAATAAAGTTTTGGTCGAGAAAGAACCGCAGCGCGCGTGTGGGTGTTCCGAACTGGCTATGTTGAAACTGCAAATTATATTTTTGTATTTATAATGGAGTTTATTCCAGTGTTGCATAGTAAACAGTTTGAACTGTTTTTAAATTTGTTTGCTTTTCTTTTATGTTCACATTAAATGTCGAGCTTCGGAACGTCGTTCAGTTTACATAATTATTTATGTCGTTTTCTTAATAACTACAAAACTTGACCTGAAATAGCAAGAAATGTAAGTTGATTGCTGTCATTGCACTTGTTTAAATTTCATTAAAATCATTTTTATAAATAAAAATAATAATAAAAATGATGAAATGGGTGATACATTTTTCTTATGATAAGGATTAGATATCAATATTGTACTTGTTCAATGTGCAAGCTACAGGGTGAAACAGTTAACCTAGTTAAAGTACCAAGTTATGGTAGTTCACTGTATAGAGTCAAAGTATTGGAGTCTAATACAATACGTGTTTAGTTGGTGGAGACATGACCCTTGTTATATAGGAAAAACTCGTTTCATGAACAAATTTTGCCCTATAAAAATGCCCAATTTATGCAAATCCCCTTTTTACCCACTTCCTATATAAAATAAAATGTTTTAAATTCAGGGATGCCGAGTACTTAAGTACCGAATACTTAAGTACACGTAACAAGTACATTTTCAGTACTTGGTACTTGTAT
>JAQIWH010003422.1:0-20080 GCA_034695005.1 Cryptops parisi | reverse complement strand
AAAAGCCAGTTGGTGCCCTCGTTAAACCTCAAATACCTACCTACCTGCTACGAGACAAGATTTTCAAGCTAAAAATTTAATTTATTTTTATATACTAAAATAAAAACGTTGCAGTTTTCTATTATGTAGCATCGAATAGCATTATTTGTTAGCATTAAAACATACAGCTTATGTGTGCAATGTAATTAAACATGTTTAGTTGTTTCTATAAGCTAATTAAGTTGTTGAACTGGACGAAAAATTAGGAAGAAATGTTCACATTTTAATTAAATTGTTCTTCATAATGTATTTTTACATTTAGCTTTATTTTAAAATTTAATTACAAACCAATTAAACTTAAAAGCGTTGATTCTTTTCAAGACAACATTGTAATTATTATATTAAATTTTAAGCTAGAACAACAATGGTTTTTCTTGTTCTGGCCTAGAATCGAACCGACGATTTTTTTCTATCTGTGAGAACTCTTACCATCTGAGGGGTGGAACTTGCAAGTGGATGCGCCATTATACTTTTATAACTTAAAGTGAAGCAGTAATCCACTTGTAAGTATCTACACTTTAGATGGTCAGAGTGGTGGCATAGACAGGAAATGTCTTGGGTCAACATCAAGCTGACACAAAAAAAACACCTTTTTTTTCCTTCGTTTGGTTTGAAAGTTTAAAATAATTATAAATTTCTGTTATTCAAGGACATGTAAGTTATAATTAATACACATAGTGCTCGATTTATGCGAAAGTTATGTTTTGCAAAAACCTCGCATAATTCGAAAATCGAAATTCGCATTAAATGAACAAATTTAACGAACAAATACAGTATACAAGGTATTCCTAAAAAGTGTGGTCAGATGTTAACTGCAGACAGATGTTATTATCACAACACAAAGCAAACAGTCAATATAAACACTGGTTAAGAAACGGTACACCCACCGTAAACTTAAACAAAGACGTGACATAGTATGATAGTCAGAATTTATACCACACGTTGGGTACACATTATATGCTAGGAAAAAAGCAAGAGCATTCAGTCACGGTTCCATTATCATAGGCAACCGAATCGTATAATAGCAAAGTATGTAAAATAATTTTTCATATAATATTAATTTATTTTTGTTCTTGTAACTTTGTCCCAATGGGACGTATCAAAATAAAAATAAAATAATAATTTCCCTCGCATAATAGCGAAATCACATATACGAGGATCGCATGAATCAATAATTCCACTATACTGTAAAATGTATAATACCAATCGTGTGGACTGCTCTAGTTGCAATCACGAATATCAAGAATGAGATATTGATGCCAGCGATGATAATAATAAAAAATTGCCAACCATATTTTTACGACTCAACTAGTAAAATCGAATTTCGCGGTTGAGCTATCTATGTACGACGAGCTTTGGGGTATTTGTTAGGCTTACGCATAAAATGTCGTGTGTGTGTGTTTTTTTTTTTTAAAGTTGGTCTTAAATTTATATTCTGTGAACTAACGAACATTTGGACCCTGTTTTTCTCAACAACAACCAAAAAGTGTACTGTGAGATCCGCCATTGGCTATTTCCCTCGAGTGGTTGCATTCTGCTTCACAACCTTTTATGGGACATTTCTCAGTGTGCGCAATGGAATTTAGCTGGAATGGAGATGGAGGGGGGGGGGGCAAGTTTTCGCTTTTCTCTGCGCGTGCGCACCAGTTAGCGCAAGTCCCATTGGATAGTGTAGATTAACCAAAAGCGGGGTTGTTGATGGAGAACAGTCGACTTGTAAACAAGCACTTCGTTTATGCGTGCGCCCGATTTTTTTTAATGGGTGTTGAAATTTGGGACGTCTAAGTTGTTCATTCGCCGAGTTAGGAGAAAAGAGTTCATTAGCATAAAATAACGAGGATAGGTGAAATAGAATACCAGACGATGTTGATGATTCCAAACTAATTGGCACATCTCAAATGCAATTGTTGTTTGTTCTCAGTTTTATCTGCTCGTTTGGTTTGTTGACCAAAAGGGAATGGATATCATTGTGGTGATATTATTGAATTTTGAAGTATGTGATTGAATATGGTTAAACGTTTAGAAGTGGCCAATTAAGCAAAACTGTAGCGTACATACAAATTGAAGCAGCACACGATGTTTTTCAAAAGTTAGTTCAAAATGACTAAGAAACGTGTTAAACTAACTTTTGTCAACATATTGTATTTAATCTCCGGTACATTAGTTAATGCTGAAGTTATCCGTTGTCTAAATTTTGTTAATAACGTCACTAAAATAAATAATCAAAAATATATAACTTCACTAAAATATTTTATTTTCATCTTTTCATTCTTAAAGGCTTATGTTACACACAATGTTTGGTGTGGCAAATCGAGCAACCTGTTAACCATTATGAAGTAAACCTGACAAAAAAACTGATTGGGCAAGAAGCTGACGTAACAGTTGTGAATAAGTTGCTCGACTCCCCTACACCAAAACTTGCTTGTGACAGTGTAGTTTTATCACTGAAACTAAGCATTCTTTAAAAATAGTTTTACATTAAAAGTTAGGTACGCTGTTTAGATTAACACCCAACTAACGACACGTTTATCGATTTTTCGATGTCGTATAACAGGCTTCTATGGGTGTTAATTTCTAGGTACGATTCCACTTTAAGAATTTTGTGTTTCCTTACATAAAATGAGACGGCGAGTTCTGGGTGGTGTAAAAAGGAAGTTGAGAAAGAGGTATCCAAGAATTGAGGGTACCCTTTTTCTAGTGGTGCCAGATTCATAGGCGTTACGATGAACGTGAGGATTACGATCATAACGTCTGCTTCAGGGAACACCACTAACCCCGGCGAAAGACCCATAAAAACCAACTCCACGCACTGACCACGTGACCCGGGCAGCTTGGGAAAGGGGGTTGTTGCTAAGGGTGGCAAACATTGCACACACACGCGTCCAAGCACGCCTATCTCTTGCTAACAATCTCGGATTGGTAATGTTTTCAAATGACTTTTTCCTTGAAGTACTAGCAAGCGTGGAATGTCCGATTACGGAGGCGTAGCATCCGCTACGATAAAATTTCCATCGACTTAGAACAAAAAAAAATGAAAACCAGCCGTTATGGGTTAGAATTGAGAACGTTTTCTGTCTAGTTGGAATATTTTGCTGTGTGGTTTGTGTGGTTTTCCGAAAAAAAAGCAGTTGTAGTAGAATTTGTTTTATCAGCTAACTGTGGTTATTACAATTTTGTTTACTTCAATTTAACGCTATTGGAATTTAAACTATCACCGTTTGGGCTAGTCAAACTCGGAAACAATGCCAAGTTTCCGTTAAACATATTTTTAAACATATTTAAACCATTAAAACATATTTTCGAATTTTGGTGTACGAATTGTAATTTGCCACATTCCGTTCATTAATATTACGTGGACGTAAGCACGAATGTTTGGACGTGTTTATGCGAGTCAACCCCAGGCAATGAAATATCGAATCATTTTTTCATGGAGACCAGTCATCACATTCTAAAACGCCAAAGATGTTTTAACAATTCTTTAATAAACACAGAAGCGCGAAAACACGAAATCAACTGAAGCTCGTTTCTTTAAAAAACGGGCTTCAGTTGATTTCGTCTTAGATACAATTTCATTTTTAAAATTTTTTATAAATGTTTTTATTTTTATTCATTTATAATTTTTCTGTACAAATATGTTTACTGAGTCGTGAGTCCAAATGAGCGTTGTGCAATATTTACGTCGTAAACCACAAAGACTTGTTGTATGGAAGACACTTATTGAATTAAAACTGAATGCAATACGATAATAACAACCATAAATACCAAACAACAAAACAAAATCCAAAAAAAGTAAAAACAAGGAAACCAACAACAACAATAAATGGATCAGCAAAATTGGATTAACATCAGGACTCGAGAATAAACATTTCATTATTTAAATATTTATTCTTGTAATATTTTTCATTTTATATATTTGGCATGTTTAGCATTTTTTAAATGTTTATTATTTTACATTATCATTTTACATTACATTATCCATACTGAAATCAAAATCATTTTTATGCAAAAAATATATCGAATAATAGTCAGAATCTATGTTTCTAAAATATAAAGTACTCTTACGGTAGTCAGCTATATAAAGAAAATTTTCTTAAATTGAAACATTACAGTATGTATCGTTTACTCAGATTGAAAGTATATTTTGTTCATAAAATTGTTGTTTTTTTTACTGTTTGTAGCTATATACAGGGTGGTACAAAAGTCGGGTAGCATTTTGTGATATAGATAATAAGTGATTTTGTTTTATAAAACGAACAGTTATCGTAGCGTGCATTCTTATCAAATAATTTGGATGCTTTTTATAATGAATAACATAATTTAATTATTTATTGAATTAACTAATCAACATTGCAATTATGGTACGAATGGATAAAAAATAAATGAGGGGTCTGATGTGAAAGATTGTTAAGTGACATTTTTACGAGAATTGCGTTTAAAAATTGCGTTCTTAATGCACTTTAAATAGTTTATTTATCATCTCTAGATCAAAAGTTATTTAAGTTTGAAGTTGCACACGGACTTTATAAACACCCGGTACATTTGCATGATTTTATTGAAATAATATCTAAAAACTTTTGGATCACCCTGTATTTTTAAAATCGTATTCCTAACAGCACCAGATTCATAATGTATTGAATTTCAATGGAAAAACGTATCTAGTACTTTATATAGTTGTTTTTTATTTGCTAATAGAATCCTTAAAAGGAAAAGCAACTATAGTATTTAAATTCAATTGTTTCCATTCGTAGTGAATTTAAAACTGCACCACTTTATCGTAAAATATGTTGTTTTTTTTTTCACCCTTTTAAAAATCCGAGAACATTTTGCCTTTACATTTCCAACAGAGAACAACCAGAGTGAGTAAAAAAACGTGACTTGGTTAATGGAGGTATTTCACTAAAGACACAACCTTTTTAATAGCGTGATTTGACGCGCATTACATTTTACCCGAGAGAATATTAATAAGCTTTTGTTAATGGCGAGAGTGTTAATTTTAAAAGGCAATCTAGATGGACGCGGCAGGCCTTGTTATTATCAACGGGAATAGTTGAACGTTTTGCAAACAGGTTTGGAAGGTCTTGGCAAAGGTGAGAGTGGGTTTGTGTGTGCGCACACACACTTTCCAGAATCGCGTGCGATTGGTGTGTCGGTGGAAAAGGGTGAGGGGAGTGGTAATTTTGCGAGTGATAATTTCGTTCTTCTAATGAAAATAGCGACGCGGCTATGGCAAGTGAGAAACATTAACGGGTCATTTGTATCGAGATGTGGATTTTTCATGAAGACATTAAATATGTAGAACGTTACTTAGTACGATGGAGAGGCACCATACAAAGTGCCGACAACAAAGAATTGTTGCAGTAAAAAAACAAAAAACAAACAAGAATGACGTTTAGATGTAAGCACTTTGAATAATGTTTGATATTATTAATTCAGCGTTTCTTAGAACGTAGAATGCAGTTAAAACGTCGCCGGAAAGTTGTTTTGAATTGTGTCAACAATTCAGGATATTTTTTCAAATGTTTTTTTTTTGTTACAAAATTACTTGACAAGTTTTTTAAATACTTTAAACTTTATGTATTAATTTTGATAATTTCTTTATAAAGGATTGACGTGTCCAAAGTCCATTTATTAAGCTAATTTTTACATTTGTTTTTATTTTTATTTTGTTATATTTTTATTTTGTACGGTCCCCAAAGGGTCTAATATGACCATATTGCTATGGACATTTAATTTTCATTAATGTTTGAATTATGCCTAATATGTATTAACTATTTGTAGAAATTAATATTAAAAAGTTTTCGATACTTATGCAAGTTCGTAACTTTTGAGAAATAACAAAAATAGCTTTGAAATACAACAATACAACCGTGTAGCTCTATATAGTAGTATGTTAATATTTAAAACAAATTTGTAATTAAAAATCATTAAAATGATTTTTAAGCATACTCTAGAATCTAGATCTAGAAAAACTAAACAACTGTTGCATACAGATACACTACATAATGCAAAAAATTCATCTATGATTACTGCATGAATATGCGAAATTTGATTTATGCGAATTAAAATCGATGCAATCTCTGAGTAATTTTGATAAAAAATTTATGAGTGTTTTGAATAATTTTATTTTCAGTTTCTTCACGTATCGATATATGCGCGCTTTGATTAATGCGAATTTCTATTATATTGAAATAAAATTTCGATGGTTGAGTAATTAGGTATTTGTTTTATGGGAGTTTTGAATAATTTTATTTTTTATTTGCTTTTGCGATTTATTTATTTATTTATGCATTTTTTTTACATTGGACTTATGCAGTTTTTAATTTATGCGAAGGTTTTTGATTTTTTTCGTTGAAGGTTTTGGTTTTTGATTTATGCATTTTTGGTACATTTGATTATACAGTATATTCTCATAAACGCTTGTAGATGAACGTTCAATTCCCATCTCAATCACTTACAAACTTCACAAATGAAGCAATATAAAGTGTATAAAAAATGTTTCAGTGACCTGTTTACTGGAATTTAAAAAGGTTAAATGACAACAGTTGCTTTTTTATATATAAAGTTTCAGGTGTCAATAATATTTATTTCATTTTCGACAGTCAACTTCAGAAGTGTTTGATAATTTGATTATTAGTAACATCAGAGCACCTCTCTTTTTGACAGCAGTTGATTGAAAATCTAGTTTTCTTGCTACAATTTTTTGTTTGTGTCAAAATTGTCACAATATGTCGAATCGGTGGCAAGTAACCATTCATCCCAAGTTTTGGAAAATTTCAAGCATTGGCGTCAAGAGAAATCGATATTGCGTTTTCACTTTTATCTCATTTCCATCGGCTTCCGGAGTCCATTTTCGCCACGTCAATCCATTATTTTAATATAAAAATCAAACTTTTGGATAATCTCTAATAAAGCGCTCTTCGCCCGTTTCCTACATTAACGTCCACGACTATTTCGCCCAACCAAAGCATCTAATAACGCGTTTGACAGTGACGAATGATTTTCGTCCCGCGTTTAATGATAGGAGGAGGACAAAGACGTTTTATGGCTTTTGACATTCTCCCCAAGTTATTTTTTTTCTTTTCACTTTTTTCTCACCGTCAATGCTTGAGCTTCTCACGAACATGAATGTCGAGAATGAAGAGGCTGGCGATGTGAAAATATGTAAAATATGACACACCACCTTCCACCTATAACGAAGATTGAGGATGGCCACTAAAGGAAGCCGAGAGGAATGTTAGGAATTTCGACCCGGGTGGTTTATTGCGCCTACACCTTAAGCGTTAGAAGCTATGTCATTGGCGGAAAAGAGGAAGCGGAGGATATCGATGGAATTTTAGGAGGGCCTGTATCATTCTTGATCGATCACGAAATTGCATGTGTGTGTGTTGGTGTGGGTTGGTCCTTTTTTTTTTAGTGAAAGATTACGACAGGCACCCGAGTTTTCGAGCTGCGGTTTGTGCTAATTGCAACGTAGATAATGTTGATGGTTAAAGTTGGCGACCTAAGTGAATTCACGAGACGTCATTGGGTTGCAAGCAGAGAATGGGTGAAGAAAGGGGGGGGGTGTCTATGTGTGCATGAAAGAGAAAGAAAGAGAAAGTTGTCTCGTTAAGGGAAAGGACATTGAGGCGCAGAGTGTAGGGTACGTTTCCTAATAGCGGGGGCCTGGAAACTCTCCACTTCATCAAAACTGTCTCATTAGTTTCTGCGCAATTTGCATAGGAACTGAAGTAAACGCTGTAAATAATCTTTTAATGTCCGAGGGTTTTCGTTGCCTCAACGCACGAAGCGGGTGGTAATGCCTCGGTGCTGCGAGTGCCAATCTCTTGGGCTTGAGAAACGCGAAACAAACGCGTTGAGCCTTGCAGCCAACGTTACTTTGTTCTTCTCCTTTCTTGCTTCTTCCGCCATCGTCTACATCTTCTTCTTCTTCGTCTTCACCCACCTCTTTGCTGAATGGTTCCCTTACTTCTTCTTGCTCGTTTGGTAAGCTCCCGGGGAAGTTGAACACAGTGACCCGGAGAACATGTATCAAGCTGTGCACCATCGATCCTTGCCTCGAGATCCCCAAGGCAGTCTTAATGAAGAGGATTAGATAATACACTTTGCAACAGCGATGATTCCGAATGCTCGTTTGTGAGTGACAAAAGTGATGCTTTCAAAGTGGAATTGTGAACTCCCAAAAAAATCGAGGTCATTGGCAATGAGAAAAAAAGGTTAATGGAAATACTCCCTAAGGACTCACAATGAAGTCGTTACCATTTGCAATTGTCCTTTGTCCAGAAGTGATCCGTTGATTAATCTACTTATTTCGTATTTGTTTACAAACTGGCTTCTATTGGACAACTCAACTTGCAGAATTTTGGTTTATTATACATACGCTTTACTTTGTCACTCAATAATATTTTGTTCAAAACTAAAATTTTTATTAAAATAAAAACAAATGAAATATTTTTAATGACATATTCGGCATACCAATAATACAGTATATACTTTAGGATGGTCCTTATTTGTAAATTTTGAAAAATTTGAATGAACAAATTTTGAATTTGTTCCATTATGAAAAAATTTATTTTGCTAATATTTGGTTAATTTTGAACAATCTCTAGAGGTCTTTTCAGATCTACCAAGATCTGAAAAATTGCATTTTAATGCTACCTACTGTTTGTTTCAAACCAATCTTTTAAGCTATGGAAGTCTAAAGCAAAATTTTAAAAATATTATTTTTTTGAAACTTGAAACAACATAGTCTAATGCCTCTATTCCATAAAATTCTATAAAATAAAGCTTTTATTTTTCTCTTTTTTATGTGTCAAATCAATATTTCCAACCTGGTAGCAACCTCTAAATTTTATCTAAAATTCACCAAATTATAGGATAATACTTTTTTTTAAATATTAAAACAAGATAAGCTGGTGTCTTGACTCAGTATAAAACTTTTGTTTTTCCGTCATTATAACGACCATTCTAATATACTGGTAGTTATCGATAAAACTTTGAAATCAATTTTTCAAACCGTTGTTTTAAATTCCGAATTAAAACAAATTTCTACGTAGCTTAACCTTAAATTTTTATAAATGAAAAACAGCCTTAAGTGTTTAAATTGAACCTTAAACAATATCTAATTCGGTTCAATTACAGACTATACTTTCGGTATTAAATTGTCACGGGAGTGGCAAATTATGACATAGTGAACAAAATAAAAAGTCATAACGCAAATGTCCACGACTTTAATTGTTCTCTGCATCGATTTAGAAATTAAACCACCATGAAATTTATGAATTTAATTTATGGATTATAACAATAGACCTATACTGTGAGCTATTAAAACGAACTAAATCATGAATTAACACCCATTTGGATCGTTGTGTTGAAAAACTGTAACATTGTGGTAAGTCGCGAATGTTGATAATTTATTGCTGTTCGAATAAAAATCAAGACTGAAGATTTACAGTACGTTTTATTGGACATAAGTAATAATAAGAATAGATCGCTTCAATTTGGCGAAGCGGCGTTCCTGGTCAGCACCAACATAAATATCTATTTGTGGTTTTCAGATGCGAATGCACATTCTGAAGCGAAAAACTATTGCTTTTGTTTCTGATTTGGTGCAATGATCAAAATTTAGCACATTTCTAATATCGGAAAGCACATCATACAAATGAAGACGCATCGTCCGCCATTCTGAATGCATACCTAACTGTTTGGCATTTTCTTGTTGCTGTCCTATTTTTTGTTAAAGTTTTTTTTTTTTTTCACACCGTTCAAACCAACGTTCAAGTCGAATTGGTCGTGTTTCACTTCCCATCCGTTCAGTTCAGTATATCTTTTATTGCATTTTGTGCAGATTATATCTGAATCACCAAGGGTAACATTGGAGCTTGGCTGTTCTCCCATCAACCGTTCATTACCGGAGACTTTGTCTCCGCAGAGTCCCAACGCGTAGTAGTCCTCGGTGCGACCACCGACCTCCCTTCACAAATTTGGCGACCATTGGATGCTTCTAGAATCTTGTACGAGTCCCTCGAGACTGTCCTCGCCTGGAGGCCAAAGGGAAACGAAGACTTTACGGCTAGGCCTCCCCTCCCCATTCTTGACGAATCGAAACCGGGACCTTGTGCAATACGAGTCTTCGGGGGAAACCTTTTACCCGAGTGCTGGCCTACGGGTTTGGTGGGTCCAGCAGTGTGTACTGACCAATAGTAGTGGGCATGATGTAGGCCAATGTCCAAAACCGTTCCACCCTGTTGGACCGAATTTCCGCGAGACACCAAAAGAAGAAGGTCTTGGGGAAGAAGACGGTGGTGCACTCGGCCAACCGTTACGGCCAGCTGGTGTGAAAGATGCTTCCAACCTTCTTCTTCTCCTCCTCTTTTCTCTTATACCTCACAAGTCAGGTTTTATATCCTCGCTTTAAACCCTGCTGTTGCACTTTACGCGGCTTAACCTGGGGACGAATTCGTTTTCTCGCTCGGTTTATTTAATCCGTGCTGAGATTACACCATCCCTAGCTCTCTCCCTTTTTTTCTTCAAATGACCAGGGGCTGTACAAGGTAGACCAAAAACTGCAGCTAGTTGAAAAAATTTATCAAACGTAGAGGTTTGAAATGAAAACTTTAAACAGTTTTTTTTTTATTTAGGATGACTGAAAGTATAAAATATTCAATAACAAAATGGAAAGATGTTGAATGTTAATAGCAAAGGTGCACGGAAATATTTAAAAGTGATGCAATACTCTCATTTTAGCGTCATCAACTTAACTGTTATAAATGAAAAGTTAGGTGGAAAAACGGTTACGTCGTTATTCTTTAACATGTATAAATTGAATATTTTTTAGACCAGTCGATACTATGAAGGCTTTTGGTTAAAAATAATTTGCACTTCGGGACTTTTTGAAGCAAGCATATAGAATTCAACTATTGTAAATCTTTCAGTTTTTATCATTTCTTTTTTTTTGTCGTTTAACTTCTTGAATTTTTCACTTGCTTGCTTCACTTCAAAAACAATGGAAAAGACACTTATATTTGAAAAAACAGCGTAAATGTATTTATTAATCAGCACGATATTTGAAAGAACAGCATTTTTAAATCAACCTGAGGCCTGTCAAGTAAAGTTAACAATTTTTTAACAACACTTGCTTCATTTTCTTCCTATAAATATACAGTTCATAGGAATTTTTTTTAATCTTAAAATTTGAAGGCGCAAAAAGTTTTTGCCTTTTTTCTTAAGACTACATTTAACCATTAAAAATACTACATTAAAAACCACCTAACTCCTCAATTGTTGCTTAAGGAGATAAAAGTTAATAACTAGCCAATATTATTTCAAATCAGTTTAAGTTTTATTATGATAAATAATTTTTAGATTCACCTACAGAGCTTTGGTAATTATTTTTATCAAATTTATAGTGTGTTGCTTCGGAGCGAAGTTTATTCAGCATGTATTCTTTGTATATGACTTTAAGTGAAATGCATGGGAGGTAAATCATGGGAGGTGCTCACTTCAAAAATTTAATCTGCTGACAAAGCATTGCTTTACTATGTAGTGTTACGTCAACTTTAAGTTTCTAGATTAAGCGAAGGAAGTCTCTTACCTATGAAAAATTGCGCTCTTGAAAAATAAGAAAAAGATGAGGAAAGGTGAAAAAGGCTAAAAGCATTGATATATAGTATACAACAAGTCCAAGACCACTTAATTAGTTCATACCTATTGCTCAATAAAGTTCTTTTTTTTTAATTTTTATGATGCTACTTTATTTAAATTTAGAACTGTTTATGCAATCTTCAGGTTAAACTTTTGTTCAGTTTGTTTAAATAAACGATGAAATATTTAGAATTTTTTTTATCACGTTTGATATGAAATAAATATACATGTATGATGTATATGAAATGAAATGATATAGCAAGTGTTTGATATGAAATCAGATGGAAAGTGTCTAGAAATCAACAGTATTAATACCACTAGTTGTTTATATACAGTAATCTTTTGATTCATTGACCATGGATTTAGAACAACGAATAAAAAATTAGCGAAACTCAAATCACGTGTTACAGGTTATTTAAAATCTGCACGATTATTTTATTCATTTGAAATAGTTTTTTTGCCCAATTATTACCGGTTTGAGTTGTGATTTCTCCATGTTCCGTATCCATTACTGCACTAATGCTTTGGTTTATGTTATTATTTTTGTATTAATAAAAATTTAGATGTCCTTCGTAAACTACTGACTAACTATATGAATATTTTTTAAATATATACTTACTTTTTAAAATTAAGGGTTTACTGTATATGGTTTACTATTATATAAAGAGATATACATGGGTTTATTATTATATAAAGAAAAATGTATACATGAATTGACCTAAAGAGCCCTTGAAAGTGATTTTAACGAGACTTGATTTTATTCTAGATACTTCCAGGAGTATCGTTCGCCATTTGTTTTACGTTTTAATGCTCCAATTAATAAGGATGTTAGTGATGGCAATTTTAGGAAGTCAAGTTTTTGTACCATGGGTACAGCAATTTCTGGCTTTCCGAAAGAACACAGAATAGTGTTACAATTTTGTCAGGCTTTTCAACATAACACAGCGCATTAATACAGCTTTTTCAGCATAACTCAATGCATTGCTACAACTTTGTCAGACTTTCCAACATAATCCTATTATAAGTGTATACATGACACATTATATTTTAGTATAATATGTCATGGTGTATACAACTGTATAACTTGCAAACTGGCGATCATTTTGGGTCAACCATGCGTAGCATTACTTTTGTGCTAATTTATAAATAAACCACATCATTGACAACTAGAATATTAAGCCAATTTTACACGTTAAAACTTTTTTAATAAAATTTCATCGATTCCAACTTGTTTTTTTTACGTCATGCACACATCCGGGCACTTTTCAGTGCTTTTGTTGTGTTTCGTTGTTTGATCGCAAGTACAAAAAACGCGTTTGAAAGTGTGCATGACGTCACCAAAACAGTTGGAATCGATGAAATTTGATTGAAAGAGTTTGACGTGTAAAACCCCCGTAAAAGTTAAAGGCCTCGTTTTTAGTATCAGCTTATACTGTAAGCTAAGTGACGTTTCCTCATTGATTACAACGTGAATTTTAGCCTATTTCTTTGAGATTCCTAATCGCATTTGCAGTTTAATTTAAAATTTTTATTTCTGTTGCTTAAGTATAAAAAGATTCGCTGCAACGAATAATGGAAAGTTACTTAAAACAAGTTTGAAATGTATATATACGTGTATTTTTTACAAGTGTTGACTTACTGGACTAGCTTTACTAACACGTACTTAAGTCAAGTAAGTGTTGACTTACTGGACTAACATCTGAAAAGCGTTTTTTGTGAATGTTATTTTTTATTGTTATTATTTTTTATAGTATTATTTTTTATTAAACAATAATGTAAAACATTACTATAAAGTACAACTCTTACTGTAAAGTTGTTAGTAGTTCAGTTACATTTAGTCAGTGTTAATATGATATGTTTTAATCCATCATCTTTTATTTGTTTAAATAGTTTATACAATTAGTTTATAAGTTTTATTTTTGTCTCATTGAGACATGCATAATATCCCAAAAAACAACAAAACAAATGCACACAAAAAAGAAGAAACATGAAAATCTGTTTAAATTTTTATAATAAAAGTAAATAATAATTTTGTAAAATGTGTACAGTAGTTTTTAATTTATTAAAGTGTGAGCTCACTCAGTTTAAGACTAAACAATACCTGTGGACATTTGTACTTGCTAAAAACCTGCAATATGTATTGTGGTTAATGGAGAATTCTTACGTTGAAATAAACCACACAAAAAAAATCGTTTTCTTAGTTCGAGATTAAGAAATTTCGAGCAGGAATAGGTCCGAGTTGAGACATGAACGCATGTGCAAGATAAACGATACGTTTTTAGTAGGTCTATCGATTGGCAGACGAACCATTGTGATGGTGATTGCAGGCGCCAGAAACTCGTAAGACCATTAGGTAGCAGACGTAATCGAACCAGTGGCAATGGAAACTTCGGGCTTGAGAAAAGGGATAGGACTGTGTTGAAGTTATATGGTATTTTTTTTCGTTTTTCATTCATTTTTTTTTTACGTTTACTTTTCTTATTTTTTTTTCAGTCGTTTTTATTTTTAAATTCTCGAACCGCTCTCCGACCAAAATGAATCGGTATCTACCATTGTAAATCCATTCTCAGCGAACATAAGAAATTTTTTTCTTGATTTTAAAAAAAAAGAACGTTGGCTAGGTTATTGGTTACTTTTAAAGTGCTTATATAAAGAAAAAAATAAAACATAAAAAAAACGAAAAAATAAAATAAAAGGAATTTTGGAGTGGCGATAAGTTTATTGAGCTGCCAGTTGAAAAGTGCTATAGAAAGAGAAACACATGCGCGTTAGAGTTTTCAGAAGTTGTTTTTCTTGTGTGTTTGGTGTTCTGTTATGGTTTCAACATGTTATAAAAAAATATGTCAATCAGTTGTAAAAGTTTTATAGTTATACTTGCACTAGTATAAAAACCTTTATCTCTCGCGTTCCAAGTGTCAGTTTTAGGTGGCGGATGTTTTTTTTTTATATTTTATTTTGTTTTATGAAAAAAAAAACAACAACTTAGTATAATAAAAAGACAACACCATGTGAAAATTTCATAACTTTTTAAACCGTAAGAGATAAAAGTGTAAACTGAAGTCAACGAGGCGTCTCGGAAAAACATGGTGGGGTCAGATTTTTATAATTTCCTTAAGAGTTCTTCAGGCGCATTCGCGCAGAATTCTTATCTAGTTGGCGTTGTTTATGGAACCATCATGTTAAAAGAGTGAGAGAGAGGGAAAAGTGAGAGTGTAAATATGAAAACTTGCTGTCGTCAGCTTGATAGATGATGGTGTGAAGAGACTCGGTGCTGAGTGAGGAGAATCTTTCCAAAAACTTGGGATGCCTTTAAGTCAAACTCTTTTCTTCTCCGTAGTAGAAGTAGTAGAGAACTGCAATTCCACATCTTTTTCATTTTTTTCTACTTCAAAAACTTTTGGCACTTCATTGCAGATGAAACGTTTTCACGTTTTCCATTTCACTTTTAGTCGAGTTAAGTTCATTGGCCTACGTCTGTTATTTTCGAAAAACAAATCATAAGGTTGTCGTAGTTTAATTTGGAAACATTGCAACTGTTTTTTTAAAATTGAGTGAGCATACCTTATTATTTTAATATTAGAAATCTAAAATTTTATTTACATTAAAATTGAATCGTCTTTAATCCATTCCGAAATAAGTAACTTCAAATTAAGAAAATGATGATTCAACATATGGTTTTTTTCATAGGGTTCATGCTATTTGGATTGGTTAATAATGTTGGGTAGCTCTCTCTAATTTATGAAGCAATAAAACTTCAATGATCTGGCCTCGTATTTATCCGACATCTTGTCGTGGTAAAAAAAGATAAGAGTTACAGCACTGAAATCATTAAATACTACATACAATAAACTTGAAATTAATTTTTTTATGCAATATCAGTAATTCGGCACTCGCTAATCTGAAACTTCTCTGTGCAAGGAATGGCCGGATTAGCAGGCGTCTACTGTATTATTTAGTCTATGCCTTATGCCTCATGATGACTTAGTGGCCTCATTTCATGCATTAACACGGAAACTTTTAAAAGTTAGTTCACTACGGCTTAGCACGATCTAATCGATGTGTGATCTAAGACTGGTTCTTATATTTTAATTTTTTTCAAATGAATTCTTCTATTTTCATAAATTTGTTATCGACTTCTGTTCATATTATTGCGGAATATTTTTCCATATAGCATTACATTGAAGAGGAAGAGAGAAAGAGAAAAGAAGAAACCAACCGGAAATTAAAATGATACATAAAGTGGTCGATGTGTTTTTCTTCTATAGAACACGAAAGAGGAAACCTCTTTTCCATTTATATCTGTAAACAGATTGGTAACGACTAAACAAATCGGCTTATGCCCGTTGCTTTGTCATTGCATTGTTTGCAAAAGACAAACGACCCAGTATGTGCTCGCGATTACTTTACATTGTTGAATTCGAATTTATATCTCAAACAAAACCTTTTTCTCAAACGGGTGGATAGAAACAAAGATAACAAAATTTTCCTTTTCTTTCGATTGAGTTGGACAAATTCCATGGCACGATATGAGAGATGTTGAATTCGCTATCGGGCATTTATCTGAAATCGACTATGGAATGTCTAAATTTACTATTACATGCGAACAATATGCCAAACCACAGCTTCAGTTCCTTATCAACATTTTCATTCTTTCATTTGTAGTTCCTCTTTTCGAACATTGTGAGTGAGTGAAAGCTGTTTGGGGAGTTAGGTTGTTATTGTTATTGTTGTTGTTGTCGTTGTTGTCAGTTTTGGAATTCATAGCGAATGAAAGAGACTGAACTGAACTGAAATTACGTACAGTCATGGCCTGCAACCATTTGCAACTTGTTTTGATGATGCATTATCAGCAAGATGGAGAGGGGAATGTTGTTATCACATCACGTATTGATAAGTAGCGAACCGTGTATAATTACGGTGTCAAATATTTATATAGCAGTGAAGTAGTGGAAGAGAAGCGCCACTGTGAAAAGCGAAAATTAATCATTGGGTGTTAAACTGGATGTTGGCTTGGTTGAGTAGGGGAAAAATTTAGTTTGTTTAGTTCTGAAGAGTATTGAAGAATCGCTGGCAATTCAAGCCGTTAAAAATATCGCAACATTAATCCACTTAAAAAGCATTGTAGTGGAACGGGAACAATTAATTTCTTTTTCTTTTATTGTTTTGGTTTTCTTCTTCAGATAATATCTTTAAAGATAAATTAAAACATTATGCTTTATGCTCGGAAAATTCTTAAGTTTCTGGAAGTTGAGATTTATGCATTTCGTATTTATCATCACTTAACTGAGAATTAAAATGTGTTCGGATTTTCTATGGACGCAAAGAGGTTAACTCTCTTGATAAGGGGTATTTAAGGGGACATTACACATTACTAATTCGTATTTGAATTCACATTGAAATTTATCACTTGGCCACTCAAAAGGCAGTGTGGTTACGTGAACATTTGTGATAACGTAACTACACTTTTTACCGTCTGATTGGTCGAAAGATGAGTTCAAATGAGAATTCGGATACGAAATCGTAACGTATAAAACTTCCTGTACACTTTACAAATGGGTATCCGAGTTCCCATATAAATTCATCATTCATCCATTACGAGGCAGTGGGGTCAAGCGATCACAAATGTTCACGTAACCACACTACTTTCACATGAGCAGTCTAAAGTCAAAAGAAACTAACTAAAAAATTTCATATTTTGAAGAAATTAAAAAAATAAAATTTAATTTAGCATTTGAACCTATGCTAAGCTATACTTTCACATGAACAATGAACATTAATTCTAATTTTCAGTATAATCTAGAGTGATTGTACGTTATGTTAGACCAATGATGACCAAACACAAATGTAGTCAGTTCACTTCAGTTCACTTCAGACACTTCAGGCGGCTCGTATTAGCCGAGTGATGAATTCGGATACGAGTTCGTAACAGATAAGTCCCCTCTAGAGTTATAATTCGAATTCTGCTCGTACTGTTTGAAATGCATTTTTGCTTTATTATCTCGGTATAGATCTGAATTAGTTCCTTTATATGACCAACTTTTTCTAAAATGCTTTCATTCCCTAATGCCGGTCATCCATCAGAAATTCGGATATCCAAAATTGACATGTTTTGAAACGATCTATTGCAGATCATAATAAAAGATTCTTGATATGATTCCAAATTTTTGTCGCATTTTTTGTCAGACCAACTTTTCAAATAATCATTTAAGTTTTGATACATTTTTTTTCGCATGTCATCAGTGTTGGAAAATGGAGAAGATTTGTAATGTTCAAGCGATCTTTATATAGTTGGCGTCGACCTTTTTTATCTTTCTTCTTTTTCTAAGAAATCTGTTCGATCAGCTTAGGCCATTTCTAGAAGTCGGTAAATAAGGGTTTCTTCTACAGTATACTACCCCTATTCCCTCAATTTTTTTAGAAAAAAAAAAGGATTTTCATCGTTGCATGCCAACCGATGAAGTGGGGGGACGAAAAGTTTTCTGATCATTTTTCTCCCATTGGAAAACCGAACACGGATTGCAATTGGCGCTAAACGTCTGGCGCAAGGTCCCGAGCTTGAATTAAGGCCCTATTGTGTCCCTAATAATTGGCACGCGGTCCCGATTCACAAGACGGTCTCCTCTTTTGCTTTCATTCTTTTTTTATATATATTTTTTTCTGAGTTTTTCGAGAAATGCCCTCGGCATTGCTAGGGCTCTTGCGTCTTGAGTTTGGTTCGATACAAAAGTCTTAACGATTCCATTGGAACGTAATGTTGACGTTTTGCAGGAGGCGAAGGATGGAAAATCGTTTTGTCGATAAAAACCTCTTCGTCTCCCTTTTCTTCTTCCACACGTTTGTCGATGCTAATTTGTTTAATGCATTGTGTTTCCCGATAGCGATACACCCAAGGAAAATAGGGTTTCATTTTGAAAGAATAGAAAAAAAAAGTAAAGGGATGTTGATGGAATGAAAGAGTGAAAATGTGCATTAGCAGAAGTAATGGACATTTAATTCAGTTTGATTTATTTATTCTTTTTCACTGAAAACGTACACGTACACATTAATAAAAAAAAGTTAATAAACATGAGATTGGTAAATTTTATGTTTGATTTACGTATTCAAAATTCAATTTACTGGATTTTTTTATACTTTTACTGAAAAAATTTTTTTTTAATTTTTTATATTTTGGTACAGCAAAATTCGATACGCACGAATTGATTTAATATAACCATTCGGAATGACATTTATATTTCCAAATGTGCTAAAAGTGATCATGAATTATAACTTCTGAATAGGGAAAGCATCTTAATTGCGTTTCACTGTATTTAAATTTTGGTTAGTTTTCTTCATTATAAATTAAACTTAAATGAATAAACTGCAATATTAGTTGTAGGCAAGATTAATCGATCGTTAAAATTTGTTTGAATATTTTTCTGGTAATTCTATACACAAATATACAACAGTATTATACAGGGTGTTCCACCCTAGTTTTTCCTATAAATACTTGAAAAGCTAATATAATGAAAATGGTAAGTTTGGGATGTATAACATCTTGAAGGGACTCTTTGACCTTGAGTCTTTTCATTGACCTTGAAATGCATTTTCAAGATCTAATATTTTAAATTCTGAATTCAAGTTATATTTATAAAGTTGTAGGCAATAGTGAATTTCGGCAGAATCCACTGTCGCTTCTTTTATTTCCAACAATTTAACTGATAAAATGTCCAACAATAATAATGATAACAAGTTAACGATGATTACCATGATGCTACCATCACTGCATAGCAAGAGTAGTATGCAGTGAAGCTGCTGCAGCAGCATGGTGTGTTGTAATCATTATCGTTAAATAAGTTATCAGTGATAATATCAACATGACTGTAAACTCAGTTCAATTCTCGAACCCCCTCCCTCCGTGGCTACCATACTTACCACGGGCTTTACTTCTAGTTTTCATTATATTAGTTTTCCAGTATTTATAAGAAACATTCTGGTGAGACACCCTGTTTAAATTATAAGTATACAACATTAACATTCAAAATGATACTGATTTTTTAGTTTATCATAACACTAGTAGGTAACTAGTGCTATAGCATGTGGAGATATTCTTTGTGTACACTTGCGTTGTTATGGTTGTCTTTTTTATGCTAAGTGTTTTTTACGACCTTTTATTTAACAATTAATTACAACCTTTGAAATGTGGTATACTAACTAATTCTGCGTGATAATTTTATCTGTCAAATTTGAAGACATCCAGGTCGCGTTATTTACGACCTTTACGGTATGCAAATATCGGTTTTACCTGGTAAGGTGTTGCTTACGCTCCGATCCGCTTTTTTTTTAAATCTCAATTTTGGTTAGCATACAATCTGTAAACAAGATTTTAAAAAACTGCGAGCAAGTTTTAAGTGCTCAAAAC